>JAAGAY010003227.1:0-14115 GCA_011801015.1 Ardeotis arabs
ACACAGGATGCGGCAGTGACCTCTAGCAGGGGTAGTGGCCTCCTTAGCTGACACAGCTGCAGCTGAATAGAGGTAACTCCACAGCCTAAGATCCTCAGGGGAAGGCTGCAATCCATTAGCTGCACGTCTAAAAACCTAGATACTCAGAGTTCTTAGTACCTAGTGCTTCCTCTTAAAGGGTGCTGCAGTGTCTTAAGGAGTACTGATAGATCTGATATCAAGTTTGGTATTTAAAATTTTAGTTTAAAAAGGAAAAAAAAAATCCAGCAACACTCTCAATCTGTGCACTTCTGCAATCTGAAAATTTTATGAATTTAAAAAATATTTGTAATCTCTTTTCAAAAATCTAACCAGGAGTCTAATCTCCACACCATGTTTGACTTCAGAATAAAACTTGATAGTTGCTAATGACAGTGCTGACATACACAAGCACTACTGCAGAGTTCCACAACGCTAGCAGTTCCAGATGGGTCTAATAGTTTCACCATGAATTCAGCAGTTTCATTTTCTTTGTATATGATGCCAAAAGAAATGAAATAATATATTGGAAGATTAACTCAGTTTTCAACTTACAAGCTGAACACCTACCTAAAGCAGGTACCAGTGTGGACTGGCTTTGTCCGATCCTTGTTGTCATTTGGTTTGTTAGAACTACCTAAAAGAGGAAACAAAAGTAAACAAACAGGGAAATCTCCAGAAAAGCAGCATACTGGTGGGAGGGAAGAGAGGGATTTTTCAAAAAAAACTTTTATCAAGTACTCAGGCAAAACTCTTGCCTACTATAATGAAGCTTTCACATTAACAATAAGAAACTGTAAAGGTGCCTCATCTTTCCTCAAGAGCCAAAACAAAACAAGAGAACTCTACCAAATGTATTTTCAATTTCAATAGAAGGTAGATTTCTTTCATTCAAGACTTTAAATAAACCTACATTTCTCTCTTCCCAAGAGATGCAAACTCTACACAACTTGTGTGTGCCGCCGTATTTGTACTAAAAACTGTTTGGAACTGGATTTAGATGTGCGTGACTTGTACTAGCCCTCTAGAAAGAGATCGATTTCAGTCACTGTGGCATAAATGAACTTGGTGGTGCAGCTGAAAACATGCATAAGCCTAGTGATTAACAGAATTTCTGCACCTTGTAGTCTAAAAGTGCGCAAGTGGGTACAACACAAAGCAGAATGAAAGTGAACAGACAGAGCGGGGGAGTGTTTTCGCAGCACAAATCACTCGTAGGAGGCTCACAGACAGTCTAGGTTAGATCCCTGGTAGAAGTGGGGGTGGGTGAGACAGAAAAGAGCCAGGAATATTAATTGCAAAGTTCATTAAAAATGAAAAATAAAAAATTGTACCTATCTTAATCTCTAGAGGTTTTCATTGTTTGACATGCTTGTAGAATTCTTGCTTGAACAGTTAGAAAAGCGTGCTAGAGCAAGCAATTCCGTTGAGCACACAGGGCACATACTAAAACATTTAAATAGCTCAAAGCCCCAAGACACATATTGCATATTTTAGAGAAGTAACTCATCTTATACAGATGATGACAGCCCCAAATAGGCTCCCATCTCACTGCTGAAGTAAGGCTGGTCTGGGCATCCTAGTACAGCCCACTGAGTTCAGCTTTAGAAACTAAAGAACTTACTTCCTACCATTCAGACTGCCCAGCTTTGCTGCTCAACAAGCAATCTCTGGCACACAAACTGAATTTAGACTGCTTACAGCTACATGAAACTAACTCAAAAACTAACAAGAGGGCCACTCCGAGCTAAATAATTTCTGAAGCTTTCTGATTGATCACTTCTTTAGTAAGTGTTTATTTAGCGAGTGTTTGTACTAAACTGCTGACTTGTTCAATAGAAATAAGTTCTCTATGTTTCCCTTGACCAAAGAAAAAAAGACTGTACAATGACAACCGCTTCTGTTCAAGGTCACCAGGTACTCAATTTATGAGGGAAAGCACTCAGGAACCTGGAGGCTGTGCAAATCAAGCAGTCGTACAACATTCATCTCCCGTGGTGCCCGCACCAGCAGGAAGAAGCTTCATAATTCACGTCAGGGAGAGAGAGAGGGTACGCTTTCAGCAGCAAGCCCAGTCGCCTAACCCAGGAGGAATGTCGAGCTGTGCTCTTTCCCTTCCTGCAGCTATCAGAGGAAGCACAAGGGGAGGCTTATTTTTAGCAGTTATGAACAAAAGCCAATTGTGCGAGAGAGTTGTGGGGGACAAGGTTGCATGTCACCTGGAAACAGTTACAGGGACAAGCACCATTTTGAGACTGCGTGAGCTCCAATTCCTGAACAATGCTTTTTCTGTGCTGTAAAGGACTTGCCAAAACAACTTCTGGAACAGATGTAGCTTCTGAGTGCCATCTGCTGGCTACGCGGCTGCAGATTTGCTGGCCTCCATATTGGCGTCAATGACGTAGAAACAATACGCAGGAAGGAAGCTGTGAGTTTCCATGGATGCCAGAAGAGCAAGCCAAACTAGCAGATAAAGTGGTTTTCCTCCCTAAGAACAGTTCCTCCACTAAGACAGTGGTTTATTTTTAAATGAAGAGTGGAAAATTGTCGTGGAGCTACTAAATACTCTGATGTATTTTAATGTGTGCGCTCTGTAGGTGAAAGTCACCAAGGGAGCATTCCTTGTCCAACCAAATCATTAAAGAAGATGATGTGAAACAGCATGACAAATTGATATGCTACCATTCAATTAAGATCCACTGGATGATTTTAATGCATATTTTACTTATTTTGGCAAGTCTAGGAATTTTCTACCTAAACCGTTTTGCCTGTGCGATCCGTCTATATTTACTAACCAAACTGGCAAACACAAACGTAGAAGACATTCTTCCAGTTTTATTTTACTATTTAAAGACAATCACAAATCACATTTGCTTAATTCTTTGTAATGTATTTATTCCAAAGTAGCATCTTTTGTGATTTAAACCTGCCCCAGACTTACCGCTGATTTGTGATCATTTGCTATGATGATCAGCTGTTGTGCCAGGCCGTTCAAAAGCCTGGTTCGAAGAGAGAGGTCCTCGAAGTCATGGCGAAAAGGAAATGCAATTCCATCAACTACCACCAGTCGGACCTAAACGCAGAAGAAAAGGAAAAACTACCATTACTATCCTACAAACCAAGGACAAAATGCAGTAAGACCTCTTCTTACGTGCACTGGAATGTTTTATACAAAGTGATGACAGTTTTCTATTGCATACTCAGATACGCATGACAGCGTAACGCCTATTGCCTCTCTCCGTGTATCGAAGACGATCAGCACTCCACAGGAGTGCAGGGTAAAGCGCCTCAAGTTCCTAACACACCAGTACCCTTGCTAAGTGCAGTACTGCATTATGCAGAGATACCAGCTCAGAACAGAGCTACACCGGCTTAAACAAAATGCTGCACTAAGCTGTCCCGTTAGTTAACTCAGCACAGAGCTGCCCTTCCGACTGCTTCCAGTTTCAGAGCTTGCTCTCTTACAGCTAGCTGACTTATCTCTGCAGCACCTGGTACAGAATACAAAATAACAAAGCTGGACTTAAAGCCTTGCAGAACAGAAGCTGGATTAAAAAAAATCATTAAACATCAGAATTGTACTTCAATTATGAACACTAATTTATTTCACCTTCTCCCTCGAAAAATAAAATCCAAACCAAAAGTAGAACACATGCTGTCTGCAGTCACTGTTAAGATAACTCATCTGATTCTAAGGCTCCTATCAGGGATCTATCTTAGAAACATGGATTTTAACAGATGCTTAAAGATATTCCAGACACTATGCAATGGAGCTGAGTATCTGTCTTGCCTGAAGATGTTTGCTGTGCTGAATTATTTCTTTTGTAGCAATCATTAGCTGAAGCTAGAGCACAATGCTGCCGCTGGCTCATCACCCTCAAGACACTATATAAACATTAGTCTGGGATTTTTATTTATTCTAACTTGATTTGTTGCAGCTGTTTTGATAACCCGAGTTTGGCTGAAATGCAGAAGGGAGATGGATAGTCTTACAGTGTTTGCGTGATCAGCTGTCACTCAAATCCTAGGTATCTACAAGTGCTTGCATTAATGCACAAGATAACAACTTGGAAACAACACAAGAAAACTGACAGTCTGTATTATTGATTTAACTCATTACTGGGAAGTAGCTTTGTGACTGGAATATACAAGGCTGCAGCAAACATCATTCCATGAAATGGCCCTGGCCTTCCAACTGAAAAAAAAGAATCTGTATTTGAAAAAGAAGATTAAAAAGTTAAAACTAAAATAAGATATTCTTCTTTTTCTCATTTTCCCTCCTCCTTGCAAATTATTGTCTATGAGCCTGTACATGACTCATGCTAGAAAGGAATGTCTGAAATGTCTACACAGTTATATAACTTGCCTATCAGGTGAATATGTCCAGGTAGGATGCAATTTAGTTCATTTTCTCCCAGTTGCACTTGATATAGAATAGGAAACAAGTAGACTTTAAGTATTCAAAAGTAGACTATATCAAGAAAGCTTAGTAATATATGCCTTCTCCATGTCAGTTTGTCTCTAACAGACCTTAAAGAATTACGTTTATTATGAGAAGAGTATTTTATAACGTAGTCTTTTTCATATTATTGCTCTTTCTCATATCATTAACAAGATTTCAAACTAATTCATACTACTAAATTACACTCTCTACAACCATGTATCTCTCAAAAATCCCCTAAAACCTGGAGGTTTCCTGTGGTCCCAGTCTCAGCTCCAGGTCTGCACAGAGGGATCAGACTAATTTTAATGAGAGCTGGACTGCAACGAGCAATCTGTCAAGTCACTTGCAGCCTGTCCAAGGAATCACCAGAAGGTCTTACGGTTCTCCTGCAACCTTCAGTATTTCAGGCTCCAGGCCAGGCACAGATAATCGGCACAGATGGTACCAGAGAACTGCAGCCCAATGTAACTGCGCTAATGAAGCCATGTACTTTCCACAAGAGCAAACACAACAGGGCACCGTTAGTACCTGGCAGAGAAAGGGAAATACCAGACTACACTCAGCAAAAGTAAGACTCCCATCTGTGCTTGCAAGAGCATAACAGCTTCCAAAAATGGAAGTTATATGGAAAAGACAATCTAACTAAACAACTCTGGTTTGTGCTCTGTTAGAATGAGGCACAATTCATCTTCCCTGAATCCTGTTAGAGAGTGATCTGCTGTGCAGAATCTGGAAATCTGGAAGGGAGGTGGTGAAAATCAGCCTTACAATAGCATTTCACCAAGACATCAGGTATTAGGAAACTTTTTGGCTGTAGTCCACCCAAGAGTCAAGCTGCAGGCTCTGGTTGCTTGTAGCAACAGAAGATGTACTGGAAAGAAGGAGAAGAGTCACTTTCTGGATGCCAAGATGGTGCAGGATGCTTCTGGTCCTCAGTGATCTTCTAGGACCAAAAAATTGGCACTAAGCCTTTCTGATCCCCCTGCATGACGGTCATCACATGCACATCTGGCTCAGACACTCTTTTGTAAAGCAGTTTTGTGATGATTCATAACTCAGTGCTCATAGAAATGTAACATGTGGCAACATGTGTCCAGTATCCTCACCTCAAAGTGGAGATTCAGGATGATGGCAGCGGTGGTAGCAAAAGGAAATTACTCTCAAGAGCAACTGGGGTGGGAATGAAAAAGCAAACCAGGAAGCACGCTTTACATTTGTACTCTGACATCAGCCAACACATTACTGCCAAGCTGATGAGGTACCAAGGTGTTACTTGTGTTACTATTATACTGGATAAGCATCCCTGAAAATCTTCACTGTGAAGATGAGTCATATCTTTTGGTAAGTCTGCAACAACCCTTACCTTTGAATGCTCTGAAAGAAAGTCTGGGAGGAGGTAGACCTGTGCAAGAAGCTCTATGTAGTCACGGCAACGGAAGTAATATATGTGAGAAAGGATACTTTCAAGAGAGAAAGTCTCCAAAGCTTTTAGATGATCTGAGAACAAATAAACAGATGAGTAAATGAGTCAGAAGTCTGTACTAGCATATTGCTACTTTCATCATTCTACCAAACTATGCCTTCCACATATAGCAACAGCAAAACCCCCAGGAACAGAAACAGTCAAGGTAAAGAGTGTAGGAAACATACTTTCCATCTGCCCTGAAAGTCAAGAAGGTGGTGAGCAGATGCTATCTCAGCATTTGCACACAGATACACCGAAACCTCCAACGGAGCGCTCCAAAAATAAAAAATTTATTTCTGAAAAAGAGAACTTTTCCAGTAAATCATTTTCAAGCCAGAACACCACCAGAGGACAACAATGACTACTAATCATCTGTTGTTTAATATACAGGCAGTAGCTCATTTAATATGGTGTCCTTTACATCTGCTCAAACGGAAGTTTGTTGCATAAAATGCCCTAAGAGTAATATAAAAATTGTGTCAGTATCCCTAACACACTGATGACTTACTTACAGAATAAAACTCTTCATTAAATGCAACCTGCCTACATTGACCTTTTGAAGGAGCTGAATTCCAGCTACAGTTTTGCAGTAGAAGGCTTCAGCAGCAGCACTGCCTTAAGAAATTCTGCCTTTCCTCAGCTGCTCTTCCTGCCCCTGCATTGGAGCACATTATCCCTCAGTTTTTCGGACAGAGTTGTGTTTGGGTTTTGCTGTAAATTCAATCATTTAAGGTGATCTGTGTTTAAAAAAAAAAAATTTAAAAGCTAAAAAATCCACAAACCTAAAAAGTCAACAAATCATCATGTAGAAAAAGAATTATTAAGCTGATCTTAAAGCAAATCAGCTCAGTCTGCAGCACAGCTCCACAGAGGGCTCTGGGGAGATCTTATAGCAGTCTTCCAGTACCTAAAGGGGGCTTATATGAAAGATGGGGAGAAACTCTTTAGCAGGGTCTGTTGTGACAGGATGAGGGGTGATGGTTTTAAAATAGAGGGAGGTAGATTCAGACTTGATATACAGAATAATTTTTTTTTATGCTGAGGGTGGTGGAACCCTGGAACAGGTTGCCCACAGAGGTGGTGAATGCCCCATCCCTGGAAACATTCCAGGCCAGGTTGGACAGGGCTCTGAGCAATCTGATCTGGTTGGAGATGTCCCTGCTCCTTGCAGGGGGGTTGGACTGGGTGGCAAGCCAGCACTGATGCTGAAACCCTCAAACTGTAAAACTGCAGCCTATGAAACACTCGTTACACTCAGATCCCAGCCTACCAGGCAGAAAGAAACAACTTGGCAACGTACCTTCTTCTTGATGAGCTTCAGCAATAAGCTGGCAATGCTGCACACAGGCAGTTGCAATATCCACTACTCTGTCCACCATAAAACTTCCTTCAGTGTCAATGAACACGGCTTCTCCAGCCACGCCTCCAAAGCATTCTGGGATCTGTACGTCGACTGCCAACTGCATGCTGCCACGGGAAACAGAAAAATGATAAATATTTACAGCACAAAGCTCTTCCCTCCCAGCTCACTCCTAAAGTGACATTTCTGCTGAGGAATACATGGAACAGGAAGCAGTACAGCCACTACCATGGTTATATTTATAAAGTGGTAGAACAATCAGAGATTGCAGTCATGACAACAAGAAAAATGAACTCTCTTCATAGTTAAATTAAACAAAGAAAAGTGATTCTCAGTTGCACAAAAGTAATCTGAAGATAAAATACCATAGCTGTGTTTTCCCAACACCAGGTGCTCCACAGATCTCGGTGATTTTTGTTAGTTGCACACCACCTCCCAGAATATTGTCTAGTGCTGAACAAAAGGTGATGATGAAGCCCTGGGCTTGCTCCTCCTCCAGAAGTTCCAGTGCTGTGCACTTTCTGATGGGGCCTGATCCCGCAGCGGTCCTTGCTGCATCCCCATGACATTCCTTCCTCACAACCTGTAATGCTTCCAGTGCCTCTTCTTTGGAGATTCCAATTTCTAGAAGAGTCAAAATCATGAAACACTTCCTTATTTTTATAAACATTTATTTAAAGTATGAAGAGATAACGGAACTTGTTTGACAGAACATGATCATTCTGCGGCGTAACACAAAAATATTGATCCTTTTGGTATAATGATACACAGAGCTTACCAACATCTGTGGAACTAATGATGTGATTTTCAAAAGAACTTGGAGCAATGATGCCCTGCATTCAGAATTCAAATGAGAGTAGGCTGCCTGCAAATTAAAAAAATAAAAACTGCTGCTCACAGACGCGGATGAGATTCACCTATTCTGCACTGAATGTTCATATTAATTTCATTTGAAGCAAACACAGTCCCATAAAAGCAGGAGGGTTGCAGACTGGTAAGTGACAGTGACACCTACTGCTGGTGCCCTGCATCCTCACGGCATTCCAGCACCTCGGTCATTATTTCTACATTTGAAACAGACCGAGAAACAGAGGTGAGGTACCTGCAAATAGGTGTGCATGAAGACAGACACACAGGTATCTGTCGGGATCTAGCTACTTCACTTTGATCCTCACAGCAAAACTACTACCACATATTATCACATAACAATACTACTGATAATCAAAATCATTCTGCACGTTTTACAGTGGCTGTGCAAATCTTATTTTAGCTTCTTGAGAAAGCTAACTTTCTGACGTCACAGAAGTTTATTTTGTTTAAAGACATGTACAATTGGGGAAAGAAGAGGAATGAGAGAGAGAATCCTCTGGTGGTTCTTTTTCTGTATCACATTTACACCTCTTAAGAAATACTAGTTTTTTAGCTTAAATAACACGTTAGAAATAGTGCGGATCAGTTACGATCAATCATTCCACATGACGATGTAGGAATCGTAGCATAGCGCTGTGTGATTTGTATGCTGTCTGCTTAGCATTACTCAGCGTAAGTGGCCAGATTTACAGAAGCCTTGGGCTGCAAGCTGTGAACCTTCACTGGATTTGTACTGAGGCTGTACTTTTACTGAGTTCCATCAAGGATGGCCCCGAGACGAGCGCAAACGAGAGGATAAGGAGGCAACAGCCGGCAACAGCACCTGGATGGGCCCGAGACCAGCATGACTCAGAAGATAAGGAGGCCACAGCAGACGACAACAGATTGATCTCCTGTTTTCTGATTGTTCTTCTTTTAGTGAGTTGCAGCTATTGTTGACTACTGGGGCTGGACAAGACGTGGACAGTTAACGCTCTGTCTGGAGACAGAGAAGGAGTCCAACGAGGTCTTAGAAGACCCCAGACCATAATCACCATTGGACCAAAAGGCGCGTGAAGAGCATGTGAGGGGCGGGTGCGTGCGCTGTAAGGGTGTAATTGTCCAGGGATTTACTTGTTCCGGGTCCCTCTCCAGAGGTACCCAGCTCAAGCTGATTTTTTTCTCAGCTGCACCTTTTAAATAAACTAATTTTTGTAAGATTTGATGCCTGAGACTCTGCTACAGGATACCTAGGGTTTGAACCTCGGGGATAACGTCGGACACCCGGATGGCCCCTGTGCTTCTTTGACACACCTATTGCTCAGTGTAAGAAGGATCTTTGATCAGAATTCTTTTTTTTCCCCTTAGGCACATGTGAAAGTCATTAAATATGTAGTTTGGCCACGTCTCTAGACTCACCTGAGGTCTCAGTGAGATTTCTCAGGGGAGCTGCCACTTCAGTACGGCTCAGGTGCCTGCTCAGCCCCAGCTGCTTCATACGCGTTAACCACTTAGGTAAGCGAAACCCAGCTCAAACCCCATCCTCGCTAACAAGCTCCTACGAAACCTTCGCGGAAGGGAAAGGGTGAGGGAGGGGCTGCGGGGGAGGCCTGCCCGGCAGGCGGCCTACGGGGCCGCGGATCGCCGGCAGCGGGAGCGCCCCCGTCCCCCCTCCGGTACCTTTGCTCAGCCCGCAGGGGCCGGTCTCCAGCAGCTCCTGCGCCGTCTGGAAGCCGGCGGCGATCAGCCTGGCCCGCAGCGCGGGGGCCAGCGGCAGGGTGCCCACCTCCCGCTGCATGGCCCGGGGCCGCGCCGCCCGGCCGTACTAGGCCTCGCCAGGCCACGCCCCCGCCGGGCGGGTGACCGCCCCCCCCCCCGCCACGGGCGCGCGCCTCCCCGGCGCCGCGCGAGCTGCCGGCTGGGCACGAGGCGGGGAGGGGAGGGGGGCGAGCGCGCATGCGCGGCACGGGGAGCTGCGAGGCGAGGGGGAAGGTGAGCGCGTGCCGAGGGCGTTTGGGAAGGCGGCGGCGCTGAGGCGGCCGGAACGGAACGGGACGGAACAGGACAGGGGCTGTGCGCTGCCTGGGGCTGGAGCAGGGGGCGTGAGTTGTGGGAAGGGAGCAGAAACAGCCAAGGGGCTGCTGGGCTTGAGCAGCCCTGACCCCAGAGTGCTGGTGGCTTTGTCCTGCCTTCATCAAGCCTGCGTGCCCCACAGGCTTTACGGGCGTTCCTGTCATCCCCCAGCCCTCACCTTTCCTTTTGTCGCCTTGGGACTGCGTCTCTGCTTGGCCAGGCCTTGCCCACTAGCAGGGCCCTGCGTTGGTGTGTCTCACGGACAGGCCTTCCCTCAGAAGGTGCAGCTGGGAGGCAGGGAGGTAGCCAGTGCGGCCAGAGAGCTGAGCTGGCCTTACCCTCCATCTCAGGATCTGCCTGGAGGAAATCGTCATGGCTTCTTGTGTCAGCTACTAAAGTCTTTAGAGTAAAAATAACCTCTTTGAGCGATGGTATTTTGCAGCTTCGTTAGATTTCATACCTTTTTCTAGTTCTGTTGAGGAAAGAAGATGGCTCATGCACTCCCTCTTCCAATTCCCTGCCCAGTCCAGCTTGGAAGTATAAAAGGTGACTCCCTGGAAGCTCAGCTGCATGAGTCTGTCAGGCAAGGAAACTATGTGAAAGTGAAGAAGCTTCTGAAAAAAGGTAAAACCTAAGTTTAGACAAGTGCTGGCAGAAAAGTTTTACTTTTTCCTATATGCTTATATTTGTGGCAAAAGATAGTCAGCATACTGTCTGTACAACTCAGTTTTGTGAGTTAAATGTGTTTCCAAAATGTGTTACAATCAGCCTTTTCTGGTAAGTGGCACTAATTACTGCATAAAAAAAATGTGTGAAAATAAGTAAATTGAAAATAAAATGAAGCTTTTAGTTCTCAGGTGCTCATAGGGAAATGATTGAGGTATTGTAACACTAAAATTCGGAAAGTCTAGTTTAGGAATGTACACTTTAAATGGGATTTTAACTTTAATTAGTTCTGATTGCAAAATGCTTAAGGTGTGGTTTAGGTACTGGTATTTTTGACCGATTTTTAACTACATGGAACCAGAGAATTTTGTAAATGAAACCTAGTGATGCAGTTCTTCATTTTTACTGTCAAGAACTTCAGTAGCACGTGCTGTTCGTAGAGGTGTGACTCTATGGCGCTGGTGGCAGGGTTTGCGAGCTGGGGCTGCCCGAGGGCCGGGTGCGGAGCGGTGCGGGGCTGCCCCGGGCCGTGGCGGGCGCCGCGCTCCGCAGCAGGCGGTGCAGGCGAGGCGGCCTCCGCGCGCCTGCCTGGCTGAGAGCGGCGCGTCTGATTGGGCGGCTGAGGCAGAACATGCAAATCAGGGGGCGTGGCCCGCTTTACGCTCCGCGGAGGGGGTTACGCGGGGCGCGGAGCGGGACCGTGGGGCGCGGGTCCGGGTTCGGGGCGGCGGGGGTCTGGGCGGGAGCGCGGGGGGGCCCGCGTTGGGTTCCCGCGGGTGGGTGTGCGGGGTGTCCGTGTGCTGGAGGGCGGTGCGTGGCGGTGGGGCCGGGCGCGGCGGCGGTGCGTGGGTAAGACTATACTTTCAGGGGTCATTTCTGTAGTTGGTCACTAGAGGAGAGTGATCGCTCCTGATCGGCGTCACAAGCCACGAGGAGGAGCGCGGTGCTGTCTCCTGAGCGCGAAGCGGGCGGGCGGTGCTGCTGGTGCAGGGGCCGCCCGCCATTGATGACCGTTCCCGCCTCCTTCGGGCGGCTGGGAGGGAGAGAGCACAGGCTGAGTGGTTTGTGGCGCTTTTTTTTTAAATGGTTCTGAAAATAGATTGGAGCAACGCGGTGGTCGGGGAGCGCATTGCACTCTCGGCTGTCTCCCAGCTGCCCCAGAACAGACAGCGCTTGCTTTCTCACAAGCCTCTTAGTGGATTTTCGGTAGCAGTGACAGTACGGGCTGCCAGGCAGGTTTAGGTTTTAATGTCTGGTGGGGTGGTTATTTTTTCAGGGAAAAGGAATGCTTTGAATGAAAGTTTCTTCGTACCTCTGATGTGCAGGGCAAGATGATGTGGTGAGTGCTGTGGAGTTTTTTTCTGAGGAGCAGTGTTCGTCAGTGAGTGAGGAGGGGCTGGGGAGAAACTGCGCAGGATTCACCTTTCATCACGTGTTGTGGAAGCCTGCGTCACTCAGGCTAGATCTGGAGCATGGTAAAGCTTTGGTCAGAGTCTAATGGGGGTTAGGGAGAAACTGCATGACGTTGTGCCCTTTATGCCGTGCCATACCATGGGAGATGGGGATACGTCAGGTTGGATCCTGGGGCCACAGGGTATCTGCTGGGGTCTGAGGTGGGAGGAACTGCTCAGTATTGCACTGTTGCTGTGGTGTGGAAGTACTTGGTGCTCAGGCTGGATGCAGAGATGTAAAAGATAGTGTTAATTAAGGTGGTACTCCGTGGGGTTGTTCTAGTTGGTGCCTGAGAGTGGGCCTGAAAGTGTTGGGCCTTGGTAGCCCCGGGAAGCCAATGCGTCCCCTTCCGAGTGCCAGGGAAGAGGCGTACGGTGCTGCTAGGTGTGGGTGCCTGGGCCTCTTCTCTGTTGGTGTGGGGCATAGGGTGCATGGCCTGAAGGGGTGGTCTCTTGTGCCATGAAAGCTGCAACAGCCCGGGCTCGGGTGGGCGCAGCCCCAGTGCGGGGCGTTCTGCGGGCGGAGCCCCGGCTGTGCGGACCGGTAGGAGCCTGGGTGGAGACGGCGGCGCCGGCGGCCGGGCGCGGGGCGGAGCGAGGCTGGGAGGTGTCACGTGTCACGGGGAGGAGCCGCGCGCCTGCCTGCCTGGCTGAGAGCGGCGCGTCTGATTGGGCGGCTGAGGCAGAACATGCAAATCAGGGGGCGTGGCCCGCTTTACGCTCCGCGGAGGGGGTTACGCGGGGCGCGGAGCGGGACCGTGGGGCGCGGGTCCGGGTTCGGGGCGGCGGGGGTCTGGGCGGGAGCGCGGGGGGGCCCGCGTTGGGTTCCCGCGGGTGGGTGTGCGGGGTGTCCGTGTGCTGGAGGGCGGTGCGTGGCGGTGGGGCCGGGCGCGGCGGCGGTGCGTGGGTAAGACTATACTTTCAGGGGTCATTTCTGTAGTTGGTCACTAGAGGAGAGTGATCGCTCCTGATCGGCGTCACAGACCACGAGGAGGAGCGCGGTGCTGTCTCCTGAGCGCGAAGCGGGCGGGCGGTGCTGCTGGTGCAGGGGCCGCCCGCCATTGATGACCGTTCCCGCCTCCTTCGGGCGGCTGGGAGGGAGAGAGCACAGGCTGAGTGGTT
This sequence comes from Ardeotis arabs, assembly GCA_011801015.1. NCBI lineage: Eukaryota > Metazoa > Chordata > Aves > Otidiformes > Otididae > Ardeotis > Ardeotis arabs. The sequence continues at coordinate 13,449 of JAAGAY010003227.1, forward strand.
TGTGGCGCTTTTTTTTTAAATGGTTCTAAAAACAGATGAGGTATTCAGGTCCTGAGCGGGAGTCCTTATTTACGTGGGAGAGGTTTCGCACCCGCCAGGGAAGGGTACAGGCGTTCTGCTACAGCAGAGCCCGAATCGGGGAGAGCTGCGCAATTTTAGCGGTCCTGCGAAGGTGTTTTAGTGCTGCCGGGGAGGACTGCCAGGCCTGTTGCAACCAGGGCGACTCTGCTGTCGTCCCGTCACGTTGCGCTGTCCCTGGAAAGCCCGGTGGCTTTGGATCCGCGGGTGTCGCTCGTTGGCGTTGGAGGGCGTTTGGCAGAAGCTGCTCGTTCTCAGCACAGAGCCGCCGAGCAGCGCGCGGGAGAGGGGTTTCACGGGCCGCCCCAGCCGCGCTCAGAGCCGAGTGCAGTCGCCGTTGTTGTGGCGTCAGTCGCCACAGCGCCCCGGAGCCGGGCTGCGCCTGGTGCTTGAGGGAACCGTGCGCAGAGGGCGGTTTCTGAGCTGGCTTCAGCGGGTGCCCGGGCAGCAGGGCTGAGGCGGGGGCCGAAACCGCGCTGCAAGAGGGCGTGCGGGCTGTGTCCGCGCGCCTGCCTGGCTGAGAGCGGCGCGTCTGATTGGGCGGCTGAGGCAGAACATGCAAATCAGGGGGCGTGGCCCGCTTTACGCT
>JAAGAY010003227.1:14135-113939 GCA_011801015.1 Ardeotis arabs
TGAGGGGAGGAGGTGTTCCCCGCCAGCGATCTCATGCTACAGGACGCCTCGCCTTCTGCTTGCAGAACCCCTCGGTGGGTTTTGTATCACAGTCGCAGTGTGGACGTTCCCCAGGCACGGCAGGGGGGAAGCAGCCAGGCGGGTTTAGGGTTTAATGTCTGGTGGGGTGGGGTCGTTCAGGGAAAAGAAACGCGTTGAAAGTTTGTTAGTACCTGGCTGTGCAAGTGGGGCAATGATATTCTGGAGCCATCTGATGTGTAGGGCAAGGTAACGGAAGCCCACGCATCCCCTTCCGAGCACCAGGCAAGAGGCGTGCCATGCTGCCTGGTGTTGATGCCTCAGCCTCTCCTCTGGTGGCGTGGGGTGGAGGGAGCACGGACTGAGGTGGTCGTCTCTTGTATTGTGTCATGAAAACTTCGCAACGGGCCCTTGCTGTGCGAGGAGAGCACCTGGGATGTAAACTATAGAATTACAACAGTAATTCTCTATGCATACACATGAGGTGCCCCATCCAAACTGGGGCACCCTCGATCATCTTTTCCACGTGGTTTTTACACCTTTCAGGCATTCAGGTACAAGATTATTTGATCAGTCAGTAAACACGTACACTGCTGTTTTGCAAAGTAACTATAACTATAATTCAAGGGCATCGTTATCCATTTGCTTCTTTCTGGATGCAGGTGTCCATGGAGTCAGTCTTGCTGGTTCCTTATCTATGATGCCAAATAACGGGAGGGTTTCACGGAGGCGTTAGAGAGGCTAAAGGTGCTGGCCTGATCTTGGTAGTCCAGAGGTATCTCTTGCTCTTCCTGGACAGCTTTTAAGATTCTGACGAAGGTCATTATCTGCGGGGTGGGGGCTGTCCTGGTCCTCCCAATGAGCTGGTGTCCTTTAGTCATGCTCACTCAACCATGACCGCGCTGAATGTCATTACATACCTTAAGAAAGTTAGTGCAGCTTTGTACAATAAAGAATAATCGGTACAATAGCTAGGAAATGGAATTTTTCTAACAATTGTTGAGAGGAGGTTTCAGTTTCTGTATTAGCTGTACCTTGTCTGTGGCTCTGCAGCACCTGGGATCTGGAGTCTGCTCGGACTTTTACCAGTTACCGTTTGAGGGGTGATGTTGTTTCAGCAGCTGACAGAGCTGCAGCCACCCTACACTGGGCGTGCCTTGCTGTGCGACCACCGCGGTCCCGCTTCTGCACCCGCACAGGGGCGAGCTGTTGGCATCGCAGTTAGCCAGCCCGGGCTCGGGTGGGCGCAGCCCCGGTGCGGGGCGTTCTGCGGGCGGAGCCCTGGCTCGGCGGACCGGTACCTGTACGAGCGTGGGTGGGGGCAGTGAGCGGGGCCGGGCCGCGGCTGCGGTGTCGCGGGGCACCGGAGGCGGAGCGGCGCGTCTGATTGGGCGGCTGAGGCAGAACATGCAAATCAGGGGGCGTGGCCCGCTTCACGCTCCGCGGAGGGGGTTACGTGGGGCGCGGAGCGGGACCGCGGGGCGTGGTTCGGGGTTCGGGCGGCGGGGGTCTGGGCGGGAGCGCGGGGGGGCCCGCGTTGGGTTCCCGCGGGTGGGTGTGCGGGGTGTCCGTGTGCTGGAGGGCGGTGCGTGGCGGTGGGGCCGGGCGCGGCGGCGGTGCGTGGGTAAGACTATACTTTCAGGGGTCATTTCTGTAGTTGGTCACTAGAGGAGAGTGATCGCTCCTGATCGGCGTCACAAGCCACGAGGAGGAGCGCGGTGCTGTCTCCTGAGCGCGAAGCGGGCGGGCGGTGCTGCTGGTGCAGGGGCCGCCCGCCATTGATGACCGTTCCCGCCTCCTTCGGGCGGCTGGGAGGGAGAGAGCACAGGCTGAGTGGCTTGTGGCGCTTTTTTTTTGCTTTGGTTCCAAAAGTAGATTGGTTTTTAACTCTTTATAAAACTACATTTTGCTCACATGTGTAAAGAAAGTTACAAGGAAGTTAATTTCTTTGTTGTTTTTCTTTTGTTCCTATTAATATCATTATGGTTTATATGTCTAGTATCTCAGAGGGAACGTGGCAGTCAGTTTTAGTGCTAGTGGACCATTGCTGTTCGAGGTGGAGGAGGAACAAGCACTGTCCTTATATTTTCTTGTAGGGATTTCTGTTGATGCTGTGAATTCCATGGGCCAGACTTCTCTCTTCACTGCTGCATTGCTAGGTCTTGGCAAAATAGTGGATGTGCTGTTGGATTATGGCTCAGATGCTAATCAGTTAAGTATAAAAATACATTTTTAGTCTTAAATGGAAAGTAATCTTTAATCTTCTAGTGTTTTTAGTCAATGTAACACATAATATTCACTGTACATAAACGAAGCGCTTAAGATCTGTGTTGCTATTTTAGCCAAAGATCTCAGAGGTAAATAGGTCCCAAATTTTCCTTATGTCATGCTGTATGTTGTTGTTTGGGAGTACGTAAATGTTCTAAAACGCTGCTTTTTTTTCCCCAGAAGCACAGCTGGTTGAGTGTAGTAGGGCTAAGTTAAACATTTCTGGTTTATCATTCCTCAGTCGCTGTTACGATGGAAGCACCCCAGTCCATGCAGCTGCGTTCTCAGGAAATCAGTGGGTTCTTAGCAAGTTGCTGGATGAAGGAGGTGATCTGAGAGTACATGATCAAGATGGAAAAAGTCCTCAGTACTGGGCTATGTCAGCTGGAAAGGAAAGCAGTGCTCAGGTATGTGCGCGTAACGTGTTGAATATGTGCTCACATCTTCATCTTGAAGTGAAGGAACTCCAGCGTTCCAGGAAAAATTCTTGGCTTTTACATGCTAGGTAATAATTGAACATTATTTTTCAGTAATGGTATTTTGAAGTCCTCGTGATTCAGATTATTTAACTAAGGCTTTGCTCAGATGCAGGGGTGTATCCTTCTGTAATCTGTTAGGACCTTTATGTTTAAGTGTGCAGGTAGGAGAATGATTGCCCCTTGTTTGCGATCCCTGATGTATGGAGTTTGTTTGCACGTATATGCAGTTCAGGAGTAAACCTGAAGTAGTTTTCGAGTGTATCTCAGTCTGTGCATGAACAGTGTCAGCAAATGTGTCATTTTTGCTAGCATGGTTGCAAAATGTGATATCAAGAAGGCTTATTCATGACTGATACTGATTTAAAACTCATATTATAATACTCCTCTCCAGTTATTACAATGCACCTCTTAAAAAGAAACCTGTTATTACAATTTTCAGTGGGTGAATGTCTTGAAAGTTAGTCATTTGGTATTTGAAGTAAGCTTTCTCTTACATTTTCATGTAATTGATTTTCTTCGAGTTTTTCTGTGTATCCATTTCTTGACATGCTTATTTAAATACTGCAAGTAACTATTTATTTTTCCAGTAGGTATGATCTATTAATTTAAAAGGTTTATCTTGCAATTCTGGAGTAAATTTGTTGTTGTCATGTTTTCCCTCTTCCCTCCTCTCTAGATGCTGGAATTTATGCAGCGTTGTACATTCCACATGCAGGCTGCCATTCAAAATTTTCCCTCTGATCTACTCAGGAAGACTGGCTCGTCAAAAGCCCTGGTCTGCAGTCCGTCTAGGTTTGGTGGGCTTGTTCAGGGGTAAGAATATAGCCTCAAGGGCTGAGGGACTGGACTGCAAGGACTTTGACTTCCATGTCCTGTTATCTTAAAATTAACGTGTTCTTGTTTCTTTTTGATGATATCAGATTTAACATCATTCCTAACACACCTTGGTTTTACTTTTTATTTCTGTTGTGAGAGTTCCAAATAGAAACTTGAGGGTTGTAAATATCTGTGTATTAAGAGAGGGCTGGAGCACCTCTCCTGTGAGCACAGGCTGAGAGAGCTGGGGCCGTTCAGCCTGGAGAAGAGGAGACTCCTGGGAGACCTTAGAGCGGCCTTCCAGTGCCTAAAGGGGGCTGCAGGAAAGACGGGGAGAGACTTTTGTCAAGGGAATGTAGTGATAGGACAAGGGGCAATGGCTTTAAACTGGAAGAGGGGAGATTTACATCAGGTATAAAGAAAAAACCCTTCCCTGTGAGGGCGGTGGGCCCTGGCCCAGGCTGCCCAGAGGAGCTGTGGGTGCCCCGTCCCTGGCAGTGCCCAAGGCCGGGTTGGACGGGGCTGTGAGCGCCCTGGTCTGGTGGAAGTGTCCCTGCCCAGGGCCGGGGCGTGGAACTGGATGAGTTTTAAGGTCCTTCCCAACCCAAACCATTCTGTGATTCTATGAGATACTATTGACATCAGCAACATGAAATACTGGATTTTAATAGAATTCAAGTGGCAGTAACATGAAGTAGTTTATTTCTTGAACTTTTGAGATCACTGCAAATCTTTTGAGGGTATGTTTCCAACTGTTTCAAGAGCTTTTATGTCAGACACGTGTTAAGAAAAATATATATATACTTGTGAACAAAAAGCGATGCAGAATGCCTATTTTTTTTTTAATTGAGTATCTTGCTTTAAACAAATACATATAATGATGTATCTAAAGAGTTTTACTGAGTTGCACAATAATTTGGGATTTCAGTGTCTGTATTACACTTTTTGTGTGGATCAGTCAAATGCAAGATTTTAAATACATGGCTGTTGCAGAATTTCTGGATTTTTTTTATCTTTTTTTTTTTTATTTTATTTTACTCAAAGCCTTGGCATATTAGTTACTCTTATTGCTTATGTCTTTGGTGTTTAGAAATGTTGACAGTCCTCTGGGTAGACTTCTAAAAGGTGGAGCTAATGCAGCCAAGAACATTTACAGCTTTGGTTTTGGGAAGGTAAGATGCAATGGGTAATGGTTTTTCTAATGTTATTAGTCCAGTTTTTCAGAGTCACATATTCTTCACAGTAATTACCCTACTTGTGCTATTTTTAATTTTTAGTGCGTTCCTATTGCTGCTGAAATGGTGGAAAAAAACTGTAGAGTGCAAATATTCGGGCCTTTAGTCATTAGTAGGCTGTTGTAGTTTAGCCCTGCTCAGGACCAAGCTGCACAGTTTTTCACTTTCTCTCCCCGCCCTCTGAGAGAGTGGAGGAGAGAAAATATAACAAAAAGCTTGAGGTTTGAGAAAAGGACAGGGAGAGATCGTTCAAGTTACTGTTACGGGCAAAACCGATTCAACTTGGGGAAAACTATTTATTTGTTATTATTAATAAAACCAAAGCAGGATAATGAGGAGGAGAACGAAAGCAACTTACTCCCATCACTCCCTCTTCCCAGGCTTAACTTCATTTCAATTATCTCTGCCTCCTTCCTCACCCTGAGCGGCGCAGGGGGGAATAGGGAAGGGGAGTTACGGTCAGTTCATCACATGTCGCTTTACGCTGGTCCTTCATCCTCGAGGGCAGAACTCTTCACATTCCTCCCCTGTGCCAGCGTGGGGTCCCACCCGTGGGCCACAGTCCTTCATGAACTGCTCCTGTGTGGGTCATTTTTCGGTGGGGTGCAGTCCTTCAGGAATAGCTACCTCAGTGGGCTCAGGTGTTATCACTGAACATCCCGTCACCAACGGGCTCCGCCCTGGCCAGCGGCAAGTCCACCCAAGGCCTGGCCAAGTCCACTGGACAGAGGGGAAACTTCTAGCAGCTTCTTGCAGAACATAGACCCTATCAGAGGAAGCTGTTTTGGAACAGGCAGTAGAGACTCTCCTCTTAAATGTCTCCTGTGGGAGTCCTTCATGACTGTTTCTGCTTTCCCGATTTCAGCTTCACTAGAAAGTTGACTTTTTACATAGATATCTTAACGTTTCATTTGATGCTTTGGCTGATGCTCCCGTTGCAGTGGTTGCACTCAGGTTTTTAGCGAGCTTGTGGCAGATGTGACAGATCTTGGAAACTGTTGCGTATTCCTCTTGGTTATTCCCTGGTGGTGTTTCAGTTTTATCTTGCAGGCAGCAGGCATCTAGGGTACTTGGCATCTCTGCCTATTATTGGGGAAAAAGACCTCGTTCAGGCAGATGATGAACCAGCATTTTCTTACCATGTTGGACCGTACATGATCATGACAAAGTAAGTGGAATCAAAAGGATTTTAGACCCTCTTATTGTGTGTCTGTTACTATTAAGCAGCAAGTTGTTGTACTAGATGCTTTGGATAGTTTTCCTTGTCTGTTTTATATTTGTCCACTGTTTTCTGCAATCCACTGATGAATATCTTCTTTAGATGCCCTTCATATGTGTAGGTTGCTGCTGTCCTTTCCAGCAATATTAACCCAGTTACGGTTGTTGGTTGATAACAGTGTTTTAGTGCTGATTCCTTTTGTGGTGGGAAGTAAATTGCTGGGGTTGCAGAGATTGTGTTGTTCAGTGTTTAGTTCTTGTAACTGTTGGGTTGGAGCTCAGGCCTCTGGATATGCACGTCTGCAGCCCGCTTGCTCAAACCTATGGTGAAATGAGAGTTGCAAGGGCAGACTGAGCCTTTCCATATCTTTTGTGTTGTGTAACAAGTAGTTGTGCCTCAGAGGCATCCAGCGAATTGGCAGATTGGTGATTTAATCTTCCCAAAGTTGTGGCTTGTAACACAATGGGTTGATGGCCTTTAGTGAAAGGGGGTTTAGGGTGTCCTTGTTTACCTTGGGTCATGGAAGGGTAGCGTCTTCAGAGAGCAAACCTGTGCTGCTGTATCCAGTTTTTAACAGGATGAGAATTTATCATTAATTTGAAAGAGTATATGCTACTGCTAGAATCATCAAAGTAATGTTACTAACAGTAGGAGACAGCACCAGAGCATTTCAGAATTACAAAATTATGTGTAAGTAATCTCATAACTGGAAAAAAAAACCTGCAGAAAAAGTGCCTTGTAGAAATTCCTCTTCTTCTCCTTGTAGCTTAATGTGGGGAAGCAGCAGAGTTACAGTGAAGGAACTCAGCTTTGAGCCCCATCAGAACTGTAGTAAACTACGCTTTGCTGATCTTCTCATTGCAGAGCAGGAACACAGCAGGTAAGAAAGAACGTGCAGCAGCCACAAGTGCTCCTGGGGTTTGGATGTCTCCAGTGATGTCAGGAAGTGTGATTAACCTCGGGAGGACGGTCAGGCTGTGGTTGCACTCTCCCTCCAAGTGAGAAATAGAGGTCTCTCTCTTCTCCTGTCTTTTCCCACTCCGTTTGCTCCCCAGTGGATAATAGAGGAGAAGATGTATGTACAGATGAGTGCCTCATTGCACATTTCCTGGATGGCTTATTTATAGATTCTTCTAGTTGCAACAGTAAGCACTGTTTCCTAAATGCCTCATAATCTATGATTCTTTTAAAATTGGGGAGGGTAATGATAACTTAGAAATATTCACACTGTATTGCTAAAAAGGCCTAGAAGGCCGGGACTCTTTCTCTTTTAATCTCAGATTTGTTTTAAGTATTTTTTTCCCCTCTCCCTTTGCAGTAAACTCCGTCATCCCCATTTGCTACAGCTGATGTCTGTTTGTCTGTCTAGTGACTTGGAGAAAACTCGCTTAGTGTATGAAAGGGTTCACTTTGGGTCTCTGTACAGCATCCTTCATGAAAGGGTAATTTGAGTATTTGTCTTTTAAATAGTAATTAATTGAGAGAAAGAAGTTGAGGAAGTACATCTACCATCTTTACTCAAAGAACAAGAAGACAAAATCATCCAAGTTTCTATTCCATTGCACAGTATGAGACACTGTGTAAGCTGGTAAAGTTTGTTACTGGCAAATGCTTCAGTTAATGTTTGGTGCAATTGCATTCATTTTTCTTGTTTTGTATCACAGCCTTAAAATGCCTGCTGTTAAATTTAATTGACCTTCTAATCTTCTGGATGTGGTTGTACACTGCAAACGTGGAGAGACCAGCTTTTGCCTTTGAATGTTTAAATGTAGTACATTGCAAACTGCCTGTGTATAAAAGTGAAGGCTTGAACTCAGTTGCAGGTTGTTTCTTTTTTTTTAATCAACTGATCTGTATTGTGTTTTTATTATTCAATATTTTTCTTTTTTTTTTTCACTGTTGATACAGTCACTATCTTAGTTCTTTAACTGTTTGAATGCAGACATCTAAGTTACTGAAGAAATTGCAGTCAAAGGCAAGAAATTCTAAGAGTTGATTCTGCTTCAGAGCAAATTTTGGCATAGTCAGTATCTTTTATTTATTTATTTATTTATTAAATTTTTTTCCCCCCTTAATTACTGTTTAAGGTATTATTGGTTTGGTATGAGAACGAACATTTAGTAAATGCAGGTTCTCTGACTTCTACTACAGTGTGTTTCATGTTTGCTTTCTTTGCCTTCTGTACAATCGTTTTTCACTACATCAAGCTTTAAAGATTTGCAATGCAAATTTGGTACTTCTGTGGGGTTTCTTTTTTTTTTTTCCAGCGTACGGAATTCCCAGTACTGCACATGGAGACAATTTTGCATGTGCTGCTTCAAATTAATGATGCTTTGCGTTTTCTACACTCCCGTGGATTTATCCACCGCTCGGTTACCTCCTATGCTGTTCAAATTGTTTCTTCTGGTGAGGCAAAGCTGTGCAACTTGGAATACATGATAGAGAGGTAAAGAACTGTTTCTGCGAAATGGAAAAATACAAGTAAAGTCAAATTTAGTGCTAAATTCTGCTGAAGTGCCCTTCTTGGTGACTAGAGGCTCCTGCCTCTGAGTCAGACAACAGGGTACAGGAGTAAAAACTCCAAATTGTTACTGCTCAGGTGCGTTACCTTTGCTGCAGGCATACACCAAGTTTCAAGTGGACTTAGTTTCTATGTTATAATTATCTGAAAAGAGAAACTAGTAAGAGAAGAAACTCTCTACTGGAGTGTAAAAATACCATCGTAGAGAAATAGAACCTATTCTTACAGAACAGTGATTAAGTTTCTCTGAGACACTAATTCTACTGCTGGGCTAGAAATAATTTAAGTCTCCTCTCGTTATACCAAACTTATGCTTATGGAGGCTTACCTGAAATGGTTGAAGACTCCAAATCTCATTGAACTGGTAGTAATTAAGTGTCACTAGTGACAAAAAGAGTATTTTGTTTACGAGGGACACCATTCATTTCATCTGGGTCAATTATTACTTACGTACATCTTTTACTTCTTTCCTGAAGTGCAGTCTGATTAGAAAGGAAGTAAATGGCTGGTTAGACTGTAAAGAAAGAGAATAAGATTGATAGTAAACAAAAACTTGTCAATGCAATGTCCTGGAAGGAGCAAAGATACTTCCTCACCTCCTTGCAAACTCAGTTTGTTAATAAATCTTGGCTGTTTCTTAGAGCTACAGGTAACAGCTTACTGTGAAATGAATAACAAAAAAAGCTCTGTAGTTAAATGTGAGGAGGAAGTTATCTTCTAGGCATACATATACACTGCAAAATAAGTCTTGACAGGCTAGATGGCACCCTCTTGTATTTTGCCCGTGGTCTGTTTTGCCACTGACTGGAAGTAAAAGGTTGTCTGTAAAACTATTGGAAAATTTTCAGCTTTCTCCGATTTCTTTTTGAGTGTAAATTTGTTAAAGGAGACGTGACTGTCACCAGAATGTCTTTGCTGTTGTGTGCCAAAATCCGTTTATTGGTGTGAAAATATTACATGTTTTTACTTGCAAGTCTACTCTGGACCTTTTAGGTATTTAAACTAAAAGCATGTACCAAACTCAGGTGCTTAATTCCAAAACATACACTTTCTGGTTGAGTGTGCTGTATGTTCCAGTTTACAACTTTTTTTTCTTTTCTGTAGCAAAGATGGTGGAGAACACAGAGATCTGACACGTATTCCCATCCCAGTCCAGCTGCATAAGTGGTGCTCTCCTGAAGTGATCCTTGAAAAAGTTGTCACGGTCAAATCGGATGTTTATAGCTTCTGTGCGGTGCTGCAGGAGGCCTTAACAGGTATTTCTGTAGGTTTGGGCTTTTGTCGGGAGGGTGACCCACTGAAACCACTCAGTAGTTTAATGTCTGTTTAATTCCCCTGTGTGACTGGATGCCTCGTAACATTTAACTTGGAAAAAGAACCTCCAAGGAAAAAACCCAAATGTTAATGACAATAGCAAGGGCTACTGGAATTTTCTGTAAAATGTAATCAGAAAACTGAAAATTGTGTAACTAAAGGATGAATTTAATGGTTGGTATTAGAGAGATAGGATTTTGTGTATGGTGTTTTTCTGCTATTTATCTTGCTTCTTCATACGAGGACACCAAAACATTCAGTTAACTCTTTGCAATGTGCAAAACAAGCCTGTGCAGCTTTCATCTTTTTGATCACTAAGTTAACTTAGATAATGTATTGGTATTGTTATTACAGTTAATGTCATGTATGTTACTTTGACTATTTGACAGTGAAATGGAATAAACAATTACCCTAAAAATTAAGCCCTTATCAGCTAGTTGGCAATGATAAGGGATCCAGAGCGTGGTTTACAGTGTGACTGTCCTCTAGATGTTGCTGTCAGCTCCCTTTAAAGGATCCACTGTTGAAATAAGGTAGGGAGGAGACACCAGACTGGACTGAGTGCTAGTTTGGTTCATGACAGGAGTTGTAAATTAGGGAATGTCAGACAATAATGCTTCAATATCTCTGATTCTTTTATCTTTTTATCTTTTTTTAAATTTTTATTTTCATTAACATTGATACACAGCTTGTGATGTAAAGTCTGTGCTTATGTCTTGCAGAGACCCTTCCCTGGAAAGGTGTTGAAGACTCAGTTATTAAACAGCTCGTAATTTCAGGACAACAGTTAGAAGCAGATGTCAGACTTCCTATGCCCTATTACAGTATCGTAAAGTTAGGGCTAGAACCTAAACAGAAGAACCGCTCCATGAAACTTCAGGATATTCAGTATATACTGAAAAGTGACTTAAAGGTGACTTCCAGGATTGTAGCCTTTCGTGTATTTAAAATGACAGAGTTTTGTGTCCGTTCGGATTCAGGTTGTTCTGCTTAAATCTAGGTGGGAGAGAATCTGTACGTTGAGTCTGAGTACCCTTTTCTGATCATGGAGGCAAACCACCTTAAAAGAGAAGGCAGAGACACTGAACTGTCAAATACAGTTATCTTTTATTCCATTTTTTGTATTACAGGACTTAACTAAGCCTCAAACTGGTCGTGCTGATGAACTGTCAAAAGCACAAAGACCCGCTGTTTTTGCAGATGTGAACATCTGCTTGGCATCAGCTTTTAGCTACCGAAAGAGAACACGGGAACTGCAAGGGAAAGAGGTAGCTGAGGCTGGTGAGTTTCTTTTAGCAAGATGTCACATGTCCTTCACTTAGCATGCTCCACAGTGCGTAAACGTGTAATAGAAATGATTAAAGTGTGAGCACTTAAAAAGAGAAAGCAGTTAGCTTTGGATTCTAGCTACACCCTAACTGTTAATGTAAACTCAAGACTGTAAGTCTGATTAATATTTGAAATTCAGGCACAGTTTTCAACAGAGGTGTTAAATGCTGCTCATGTAATCTCTAAAAGATTTTAACAACTCCTGCATGTACAAAAGCAGAGTGTTTGATGGATATCTGGAGAAATTACTTAACACTTAAAATTTTTCAGACAGCTCCACTGCCCCAGGATACTCTCTTTTTCCTGAGGAGAATAGTGCTTTAGTGGCCCAAGAGACATCAACCGGTCTACAAACAGTTGCACAAGACGCAAGTTGTGATGTAGCTTCTGAACTCCAGACGACCCTCAGTGTCAGTGATGTGGATGACAGCCTCTGTAGTTTTGAAATCAATGAAATCTTTGCCAGTTTTCCAGAACTTCACAAAGACTTCCTGGAAGAAGGAGCTGGATTAGGTCAAACTCTAAAGGATGAAAAAAGGCAGCAAAAGGAAGAAGATAAGGCAACCCTCGGAGACCTCTGTGCATCCCCTGGAGTGCACTGTGAGGAAAAGTCAGTTTATGAGGAAGATGGCTTTTTGGAATCGAGTACAGAGTACACTTCAGAAGAGGAGGAGAGGATAAGTGAGGCCTCTGACCTCTGCATGCCGGCACAGGTGAGAGGAGAGGAGCAGAGTAGTCTGTCCCAAGAAGCTGGGAGAAGAATGAGTAGTCCATCCCAAAATGAGCAGCACATCAGCAAATGTGTCCTTAATTTAAAGATTCTTCAAAGCATGTTGCAGCAGGCAGCAGATTCCCTGTGCAGGACAGAAGAGAAACTGGACAAATTAGAGGCCACTGAAAAGCAAAAGAAGCTGCTCCAGGAAGCTAGAATGAACCAGCTTTCTAAGCAAATTTTTCAAGAGAGACCCTGGAACAGATCTGATGACACTTCCCAAACTACCAATAACTGTTTTTCTGGAGTTGATACTTTTTTATGGAAGGCTATAGGTCCACCATCAAGTAACTATATTGCACCGCTGATAACATGTCAGACACAAGGACCGTTGGGTGAAGATGGTTTCCAAGCTGTTTCAAAGACAGCGAAGGAAATGGAGGCAATTCAGAATGAAAAGTGGAAGTGCTTTAGTGAGATGAGTAAGGGTGAAAATGAAAACAACCACCGTGATCTCAGCTTCAGTGTGGTGAAAAGCCTGGATGATCACATAAGCCTAGACCATGAGGTAGTGTTGAGCAGAGTGACTGTGTTTATCACTTCTGTATTCTTTAGCAGGAAAAGAGATGTAGTTATGGATTATGTCCAAGAGGAGGGATGAATCTGCCTTTTAAAATATATGTGCATACCATATGCATTATATATAAGAATGAAAATAGTCAGCTCAGCAGTGCAGTAGCATTACTCTCCCCCTGCCCCAGGAAAATACTAGTCCGGTGGCTCAGGAGGGAATAAAATCCTGTACTAAAATGGAGGTGGGACTGTCAGGGAAAAGGGCAAGCGGAGGAACGTTTTTGTTTGTATACTTAGTTGTGGAGGTCTAAGGTGTCGTTAGTAAGGACTCCTAGGTCATTTTCATTATTAAATATAAGTAGTTGACATGCTTAGCCCAAAGAGAAAGAGAGAAATTAATATACTTATCTGCTGTGGGAATAATCTTGAGTCATTTAGGTCTGCTCATTCCACTGGGAACTATGAGTTATGATCGTCTGCCTGTGTACATATGAAACCCGCTATAAATCCAGGGCAGTTTTAGGCTAAGGCCTGGTGTTGTCATCCTTTCTCAGGAGCGGTGCTGCTGAAATATAACCCTAGGGAATAAAGTTTGCATGCTCGTGGTTCTTAGTATAGCTCATAGTCAGCTCAGCTAGTAATTACCAGAATGCTTGACGTGTGCTGAATCATGGCTTGTTGGACTCATTTCAGCATTTACTCCCACGTGTATCTGTAAGATGCAAAAAAAAGTTCAACTTGCAGTATCAGAGAGGAGATGATTCACATTCTGCAGCAAGTGGAAGTGAAGAAGAGAGGTGGTGAGTTTTGATTCTATTCACGAGAGTTAATTCTAGCAGATTCATCCTGATACAGCCACTGTCAAAAGTAGACGTACCCAGGATCAAGGATGGCATCAAATGTTTTTTTTTCAGTGAGCCAAAAGCCATCTGTCCAATTAGGACCCTACTGTGAGTCATTGTCGGCTGCAGAGCCAGCAGGGTAACTGCTGTGACAGGGCAGTTATTTTTAAAGAGTTGTGTTCAGACAGAGTCTGGATGCCTCTCTGATGGAGATCAGTGGTCCAAAACTGAAACCGTGCCTAAGGAGAGCAATCTAATAAGGTACTAGTAAGGGTGGTTCTCCTCTCTGCGTGCAGACTCATCCAGTTCTCAGTAGAAATACTTTGGTTTTCGTACGTGTAGGACTAGGACCTATGCTAGGGGCTGTGGGAGTAGAAGGGTTTTGCTGAACTCGGTGACAACAGAGCATATGTTACTTGGTTATGTTTGCTGTGCTTTTTAATGTTGTCCCTTTATATTTCTAAGTATGGGTGAAAGTACATATTAAAAGTACATGGCAAAACTTGTGCAAATTAATGTATCTTACGGTTGGAAAGATGGGGACAGGTGCCTTCTTCAATATTTGGATCAAATCAGTCAGGAAAACTGTTCCAGTTTTTAAGTTGATTCATGACTCAGTTGGATCAGTAGGACTCGCTGGCAGAGAATGTCTTTGGTTAGAGCATAAATATGCCAGATGCTGACATGTGGTTAGGTGGTCGCTAGACTGGAGTCGGGTTGGTGGTAGGATTGTTGTTATCCAAGTCTGAAGTTCTGAGTAGCTTCAGTTGTCCACTGATTGCCTTACTGACCTAAGTAAAACAAATCTACGTAGCATTCATTGTCTGTTAGTGTTTATGTAGATACATCATCTGAAAGCAGTTGACAGCTTTTGAAATCCAGATTTTAAAGTACAGCTTGTCTGGTTAATCTGTAATAGACCTAAATATCTGTCTATGCTTTCTAAGCTTCTGACAGCTCAATCTGCTAGTTCTGTTGGGTTCTCAGAGCACGTGTGCTGTCAGCCTTTTAATTAACATGAAAACAACTTCTGGTCTTTTACTGACTGGGGAACGCCTAACACAGTACACTTGTGCATTAACAGAGGTTGCATCTCATAATGGTTTATTGTAGGTGCTATCCGACATCAAGCTCTGAAATTTACAGTGAGGAGAGGAGGATGATGCAGTCAGAGTGGAGGAGTAAGTAAATCCGTGTTAGCTCAGCATCAGTGTTAGTGACTCTCACCGCAGTTCGTTAAAACTTAACACGTTTTGTTCCTTGGTAAAGGTCTGTGCCCCTTAATTCCTGAAGCTCTATTAGGCTGTTCTTGGATGAAAACCAAATCTGTAGGATTCTGTGTCTTGCACGTTCAGGGCATGGAATAATCACAACCGCATTAGAATGGTTTGATTATATAGCTCAAGGAATTTCTCGCCCTTTTTTGGAGGGTGTAAGGCAAGGGACAGCATGTGAATTTAGAAAGGGTGGTATAGCAATGACCAGTGGATGGCAGTGCAGGCATGAATAATAGAGAATGCAAACTAACAAAAATTGTTCGTGTAAAGACTTGGCCATATCAATTTGTGCAGATTTTAAGCTTTTTGTAAATCAGAAGGAAGCGTTTAGCTCTTTTCATGATAAAGGAGCTTACCAGGCTATAACTTTAGCATTTCCATGTCTGCAGACACGATGAAACACAGGAAATGCTTTGAAGGTCTGGATTCTGTTGTGTGAACTGGTAATTTTGTTCTTTTTGTGTAGCTGAAGTAAAGCAAATGGCCAGGAGAGCGGCCTCAGGACAACTGGAACTCGGCTGTCCATATGCAGCCAATGAATGTACATCTGAAAGTGAAGTAGAGAGCACAAAGGAAGCCTTTCAGTATGTCACTGCTAGAGTCCAAAAACGTCGAGACCAACAAAGATATAGGTGGCAGTCAGGTGATAATGTTGAGCCTTGGGATCTGGACAGTGAGGACAGATCTGAATCGGAGGAGAGTGGTCTGGAGTCTGCATTCAGAAGTTCTGGAGGTACGACTGAAAAACAAAAATTAATTTCTACTTTTTTTCTCTCTCTCCATCTCCCAGCAGATTTCAGCTTCTGTGATTTTTTTTTTTTTTTTTTTTTTTACAGTAGTTGTCAATTTTATCTTTCAGAGTCTTGCCCCTAAAGCAAGTCAATCACTCAGTTATTGATGAACATAAATAATAGACCAGGATGAGTATTACATGTTAATAGGTGGAGGTAGTGTCCAGTGAACTTGGAGACCCTTCATCGCCATTGACCACCGTGTATCAGCATGGGAGACCCAAAGCTTTCCAATCCACGGACATGCTTTCACACTTTAATTTTTTTCTCTTGGACTACAGAGATACTTTTTGCATAGTAGCATAGTGGGTACTGCTTTTGTAATAGTTATGGATAAAGGAACAAGGAAAGCCTCACGTGCCTAGATTAACGGTGTGAGCATTTAAATGTCGTTATTTCTCCATGTTCCTGACAGACAATGCAGTTTTACTGTCTGCTATCATTGATATTCCATCAGTGGTTCAGATCACTCACTTCATGTTATTTTTTTTTTGCCTAATAATTCTGTTCCATTCTGACATCCTAGGGAGAAGTTGCCAGTCGCCATCACAAGATGAATCAGCAGAGTCTGGAATAGCTGTTCATAAGAATTCAGTCCTTTCTCAACAAGTTGAGAATCTCTCTAGAGTATGTATAGTAATCTAAGAAATCTAGTTGCATGTAGTTATCTGTAAAACAGTTTAGCCTGGTCTCTCCATGTTGCACACTGAACTACCAGGACAGCTGATCTTTTCAGATGTGATCTGACTAACAATCCCCGCCCCTGCCTTTTTTTCTTTTTTGTTCTGTAAACCATCAGGGCAATGTAAGGAGCAGGAGCGAGATTGAAACTCAGAATGATCAAATTGAGTATAATTTCAATTTGATGCAGTATTGTTTAGCATTATTGACTAAAATGTATGTTCTTTAATAGAGAGTAGAAAAAGCATCTCAAATGATGATGTCTTTCACAGGGGCATTCAAGGGAATTGCATTGTTCCCTTAATTCATCTCCCAATGTGTCTGAAGAATTCTTCACTCCTGATCCTGCTTCTTTCCTTCCTCCTACTACTCAGGGAAGTTCAGAGGTAGGAAGTTCTACTAGAGGTAGAACTAGAGGTAAAAATAACAGAAAAGACAGGAATGAAGTCTGTGTCAAGAACTTTGGATGTAAGTTATGCAACATGTGGTTTTATTATGCTCCCATTTGATTTGAAGAAGAGCTGTAGAAAATGGGATCATGCCCATTTTTATTCTTCTGAAATAATATCTGCAAATAAAGGTTTATCTAAAAAGTAAGAAAAATTCTAACCCTGTTCCTTTAAACATGCCACCCCCCCCCCCCCCCAAACCAACCCAAAACAAAAACCAAACAACTAAAACCCTACAAACACCCAGACTCCCAAAATACCAGGGACATCTTTTCTTAATTTGTTTACGAGGAAGTTACATAATCTGTAGCTGAGAAAAGTTTTAGGCAATTGATAATCTCAGCCTTTCCTTCACAGTTCTAACAACTATAGTACTCAATAGTCATAAAACAGTCTTCATTCCTTTCTTGAATATTTGAAACTGTTATATGGACTATTAAATCCAATCCATCCTGTTTGCTGATAAGCTCTTAAAAAGTTTGTCCGTTCTCATTATTATGAACATCATCCTGTGAGAGTTGTCCTACCCTTCACAGCTTGCCTGTGAGAAATTGAATTTGTTTCTTCTCCCAATTCTTCAGACCTCAAATGCCGAGGGCAAATTAGAAGATTCTCCTGAAGGATTTTTACAGAAAGAGTTACCTGAAGATGCAGGATCAGGTATTCAGGTTTCAGGTAAACGTGCCCTTTCTTTTGAAGCTAGTTTTGAATCAGGGAAGCAGAGTCTTGTTGCACTTAGCATTTTTATCAGCAGCAGTCCTGTCAGAAGGCTGGAGCTTAGTTCTTCAGAGTGACTTGGTCGCTTATTCCTCATTATTTTAGTGAGAGATCAGGGCGCTCAGGATTTAGGAAGATGAGGTTTGGGCATTGCAGTCACTGAAATATTGTTGAGTACAATGATTATGTACTTGCTGTGTTTCAGTTAAAAAAAAACCAAACCAAAACAAAACACTTGTTTGCAACCTTTTGGTTTGCACCCTAGGGCTAAGTTTAATGTTTTTATGGAGCTTGCTGTGGTGCTGGAAACTGAGCTAGAGTTGTATTTGCACATTAATATTCTTATCGCTAGAAGGATCTTGAGCTTAAAAACTGAAAGAGCTGGCTTTGTGTGTGTGCAGAATAATGGAAGGATCATTGCTGTTTCTCTAGGCTGTTGCCTCTCAACTCAAATTTGTAAATGTTGCAATATTCCCCAGTGCTTCAGTGGCTGACTGTCTGGCAGCTGCGGTATGTTTATGAAAATGCATCTTTAAAACACATTTATCTCCTGACAACAACAAAGGTCACAAGAACTAAAAAATTTAATAAAGTTGCAATTTCCTGTTCAATGAGTTGTGTCACTTTCTTTTGTGCTTGCAAAACCCTGTAACAGGGAACATTTGTTATTTGTATTCAGGAGGAAGAATACTGTTCTGCAGCACAGCAGTGCAGAACTCTGGCAATAACACACAAGGAGTGAATCAACTTAGCCATATGCCTGTAGCCAGGTAGATAGACTTTATTTTTGTTGTTACTTCAAGCATAAATGAGGTTATAAAGTGTGCTCTCTTTATTAATTCTGCTTATATATCTAATATTCAAATAAGATGCCAGTGGTGTTTTTTAATGATTATCTACATATCATAGTTCCTTGCCAATATTAAAAGGACTTTCACAAGTCTCTTGGGGCGTTGTCTTTTACAGAGTTCGGTGTTATTTTTGTTTGCTTAATGAGGGAGCTAAAATAGGAAAAATAAGTCATGTGTACAGCACAATTCCTTTTACACTAATAAACAACAGAGCAAAGATAATTCAAGTTAGGGCTTCAGTCATCTGTTTTAATTTTGTTGTGCTTTGGTATTGGAGCTGAAGTAGCGCAATCACACCTTTTCCCCTCCTGTGGGAAAGAATCCAGTTCACGTATGCTCACTGCATCCTGCCTGCAGCTAACATTAGCCCATGCCTGGAGACTTGCAGTCTCATCTGGCAAACGAGATGTTTATATCCGGTATTTTTGTAAATTTTGTACTTCACTAGTATGCAGAAATGTGGGCCAGAATCACTGCCTCATGCTGCAAGAGGTACTTTTAACTTCAAGAGAAACAGTCCTCACCTGAAGGTCTTTCAGCAGTGGTTTTCAAAAAGGCTTCTTAAGATCCCGTAGCCTCCCTGTAGCTCAGCTTCCCTTGTGTTCCTCCGGAGTGAGCAGCTGCTCACTTTCTCCCAGTGTGGGAGCGAAAGCTGCTGTTACTGTCTTGTCAGCGTTGTGCACTGTCCCCTCCAGCGGAGGAGCGGAGTTACTGGTGTCAAAGGCAGGCAGCAAGTGTGTAAATACTTGGCATTAAGGTAGTAAAGGTAGTGTTGTCACTGGCTCCCTTCACTTGGGAACTGAGCTTTTGCCAGCAGGACGTAGAGGACAATTGCTCCCAGCCCAGCTGACTAATCTGCTTTGATTGCCTCTTTGACCTTGAACGGGGTTGTTGGAGTTTGAGAGAGCAGCTTACAATGCAGACCAATCAAAGGACGATAAGACAATGTAGTGATGTAAATTTGTAGATTTTTATTTAACTTTCAGTTTTGTTTTGAAACGACATATGTCAATTAGAAGTTTTCTCCTTACCAGATACAAATCCATCATGTGCTTAAAATGGCATTTTTCTCCTAGGGCATGCGTGCTCTCTCTCTGTCTTCTAAAGTTTTAAGCAAATAAGTTTTTGTGAGCTACGGTCTACCTCAGAGAGCAGGTAGTCCTTTAAACTTTTTGAGACAGGAAGCTAAATACATTTATTTTCCTAATTTTCTTAGAGGATAAATGAATGTGACCTTTCTTCCCTCATTCCAGTGCTGAAGCAGCGCATGAAGTGATACTGTGGGAGCCACAGGAAGAATCCAAAGAAAAAGATGTGTAAGACTCACAGACCATTTCATTCCAAAACTTCAGCAAGTTGGTCATTATCATTGTAAAACCTTTGTGTTGATGCAAAACAGTAAGATGTGACAGACCAGAGCTGAGAGAGAAAACTATCTGAAGTATTGAAATATTTTCCTGTGAGAAGTTGGGAGATTGTTATAAAAGAGCTATCAAATACAGTTGTCCTTGGTTTGAAATGTTTTCATATTCATAAGTAATTAACTTCATGTAATTTGGTTGTGCTTCTTCACATTAAAGTGTTAATGATTTCTTGTTTCTTCTGTCCATATTACACAGAAGAAATAAAATTACTTTTAAAGAGCAAGTTGTTAGTATGTAGCTAAATAAATTTTATTGCAAAAATAGTCTTGTGATTGAGATTCTCACCAAAAAAAATGCAAATACCTTTGTGACTTCACTAGTAAAATTAGCTTCTTTTTACAGATAATGGAGATTTGCATAGAAATCACTGATTTGGTAACCGTAGACATCTCTACATTGTCCTCAGAAGACCATGAAATGAAATCCAGAGTATATCTGTAGAAGATGTTGGTTTGCTTAATAGAATCCCAGTCCTGCAGCCACTTCAGAATTTTTATAACTTGAGTGGATATCACCTCCTTTGCAAATCTTTAGCAGTTTCAGTTTATCTGAGTAATTCTTCTAAAGGCTCCTAAGACGTGCATTTAGTCTTAATTAATGGAGTGTTAGTTTATTGTTAAACCTTGAGATCTTCCCTTGGCTTTGGAGAGAGTTCTCTACCTAGTCGTTCACATTTGAAGTTCTTGCCCTTTCTGCAGGCAGTTTCCTGAACTTGCTTTTATAGGAGAATTACTAAAACTAAGAAATCCTGTAAAGGAAGGGAAAGCAAATAATTAACTTTTTCTGTCTCTGCAAGATTGTTGGAGATGATGATCTTTAGCCTTCCAAGAATTCTGTGGGAAGTTTTCAAAGGGAGTGTTTCTTTTCCTTCTGGAAAACTAGATAAAGCTGAACAAAATTAAAATGTAAAGAACCTGAAAATAGCAGAATTTAGCGATTCACAAGTGTAAGAAGTGGCTATTCTGACTGTCAAATCACTTTTCAATACTTCAGATCAGCGACAGATATTCAGGATTTGTCAAGTATCCCCTATGAGCAAGAGAACTACCACAGGGATATGAATTGTAAAACGCCCCGCGTGAGTCACGCACCAACCAGCGTCAGCACTCCGCTCAGTTCAGGTAACTGCCGAGAGGAAGGAAGGGAGACTAGTGAATTACTTAACCTTTTTATGCCAGGAGTCAAACCTTTCTGCCAAGACTTGCTAATGTAAAAATCATTGATGTGAAACTCCATTCACGTAGTAGAAACGCAGAAATGTCAGGCTTGGAATAAGTGACCACAAGAAAGGCTGTATCTGGATAGTTGCAACTTTGTAGTTAGAGCCTGTTGGGTCAAAAGAACTAAAGGACAATTTACAGGGACACAACTGAAAAACCCCTTATCTGAAAGGTAATTACTTGGTAGTTAATGGTAGCCTTCATAAATCAGAAATTGGTTTAGACTTTTAAAATTGATTTGGAGTGATATATATAGATTTTGGCGTTTGAAAGATAGACAATATAATAAGCACTTAATATGTTTTAGAGTGTTGATACAGTGATCTCAATGTGTGTTGAACATAAGTTTAAGAGCAATGGATTATTATTTGCTTTGTACTTTCATTAATTTGTTGCAATACAGTAGTTGAAATTTCTCAGTTGGCAAAGTTTTGCATAAATAATGTCTCAGTTGGAACTCCTAGGTAATCAGTGTGGACTTCTGCTTCACAATCATTTATGGACAATAATTTCTTCTAGTTTCTTGTGCGGGTGCCTATTCAAATACAAGAAACCTTTTTCTTTTTCCGTTGAAGTGTGACCAAAATACAAAAAAAAAAAAAATAATTTTCCAGGTTTGCTATCTTCTTTTCTTTTTATTTTAAATTCTAGAAGAAAAAATTCCAGTAGCTTTTAAGAAATACAAACACTGCCATGGACTAGCTTCAGATTCTTCCTTCTATGGTTCTCAAGAGATCTCCTCTGCAATGTCTAGGACATTCACTACAGCCTATGAAGAGGAAAGGAGCACTGAAATTGCCTCGGTTGCCTCAGGAGGTTGTTCATCTGAATTGAATGAGCCTGTAAGTCTAGAAAATTTACCTAGTCCAGCCATTCTTTAAAATATTTTTTTTTAAATACTTTTCCTTAAAATAAATGCAGGATGAGAAGCATGGAAACACTTCTAGGTCTTTGTTGAGTATTTTGGAATCCTGAATCTGTTGACATAATTATAAAAGTTCTGATTGATTTCAAAGCAGTGTGTGCGTGCCACTGATCATCCAAAGAGTTGCCTTCCCCTTGCACTTAATCTTATCTAAATGTTGACTACAATCAAAATGGCCTTGCCTGCCCTCCATCCCTTCCCTGGCTGTAAAGAATTCCTGTTTCCCAGCATTGGATCTGGTAATCTTGGAACACTAAAGTGATAAGTCTTAGCAAAATGATTGGGTAGAAAAGGCTTTTGTTGGGAGAGAGCAGCTTGATGAGTTGGTCTTCTGGTGAGTCAACAGGTTGCTTATCTGAACCACTCTGAATTCACAAGTGAACTGTGGGCTCTTGTGTGGAAGTGGGGAACAGGCTTGAATGAAAATAAATACACGTGGGTGTGTGTTCAGGTATGTAAGTTTTCACGTGAAACAAAAGAATTGTCAAAACTTAGTGGGGGGGGGAAATATGAGTGATTCCTTGAGGAAGAAAACTAAGTAGTTCAGAAGCAAGTAAATGTTCGGAAAGCCCCTGTATTTAGGGGATTAAGTTTGTCCTTTTTATGCACAGACACGGCATAGTGTTATCAACTTTGTGGTATCAAAAAATCCTCTCTCTTTGTAGCTGACAATTTCCAAGGTCACTGTAGTGATTTCCAGTAATCTTTTTGGAACTGAAGGTGTTCTGGACCACAGCATTATCTTAACTGTCTTTTCAGACAGTTATATATAAAATAGTTGCCTTTATGCCTTTCTTATTGTTATTCATTCATGGGATTGTCATTTAAAGATTAAATTAGAGTTTGTTCAACCAGAACAGTAGTGACTGCAGTCGTTGTCATCAGGTGAGGTCTGTGTCTTTCTGCTTGCGTAGCAGACAGTTGAAATTCATTAAGCCCATTAACAGCACAGCACTGCCCTGACTGGCTCTGCGGAGATACTTAATTGTGTCACTTTCTTGTCTAAAATCTTATTTTAGGATTAAGTGCATGAAGCACCTGTTTCCATTTTGAGGACAGTAAGGACTTGCCGATCATTACAGATTCTTGCTTTTTGGGGGCTCTTTTGGTGAATAGGTGTGCCTGGCTTTAATAGTTAAAGATTCGAAGCAGAGAATGGGAACTTAAGAGATGTCGGAACTGTCCCTTTCAGAGAATTCCCATCCAGTTGTCCGTACAGAGTGATGAAATGGATAAAATTATGTAGCTGACAGTATCTTATGGACAGCTAAAAGATGAATGCACACAGCCTCAGCAAATTTTTTGACCCATCTGGCTTACCTGGATGCTATCTGTTTTTATATTCTGAACTGATTGAAGAGCTTATTTGAAACTTTAATGGACGTCTAGGGCTTTAATTAAGGCCTTGGCTCATTTTTTATTTAGTATGTTGAAGGGGAGGATTGAAGACCAGCAGTTCTTCAGTTTACCTTCTTGTGTTCCATTCTGTATGATCTTACACAGGATGGGTTGCCAGTAGTGGCTCCATTCTTGAGAAGCACCAGGAATGCATCTGGTAAGTCTCTTAACCCAGCCCCAGCCCAAAGAAAATGATCAATAAACAGAGAAACAGATTTGAAGAGAAATTTTGCAGTTTCACTTTCCCTTTTTCCCTTTCCCTTTCCCCCCCTGGGCATCTCTTTTTATAGGCATAAATAGCTTTGCACACAACTGTGTATTGCTAGTGGTGATCAGGTTATGGATTTTGTGTTTGCACCTGCAGATGAAAAACTCTGACCTCTCATCAACCTGTGTTTGAAGTTTAAATATTACTGGCCTAAAATTTTCAATACCAGATTGAGAACTGAATGTGCAAGTCTGGCTCTAAATGATTTTTCCATTACGAAATTATTTAAGGATATTTGATAAAATGTGAATGAGTGAGACTCGTGCAGGTTGATAAATGAAATATGTCAGCAATATGCTGTCATAATGTAAGCCTATATCACAGTTATTAAGAATTAATTACTGCTAATTAACTTAGACTATTTTTTTCTATCTCAGCACTCTCACAGGCATCTAACGATTTCATTGATGAGCTGCCACCACCAGCACAAGAGCTGCTGGATGAAATTGGTAAGAGGCACTTCACCCAAAACGGTATGAGGCTTGCCAGCTGTGTTCAATCAGGATTTCTCCCAAACCATTCACTACTAAAATACACAAGAGCTCCCAAATTAGTTGCAGTCAGGTCAAATATTAGGAAGTTAGGCGTCAATAGCTTAAATAACTGTCAGTTATTTAAGTTAGTCCTTGAAGTTTCTGCATTTCATGTAATGGTTAGTTGCTGCTGATGACAGCAGCTAGCCTATTGAGCGCAGATGTAATTTAACACCGAGATGAATTTTGTGTAGGCTTAATTTTTCAAAGGTGTCCTGGAGCAGTGCATGTTCTCCATTAAAACGAATGCAAGCTGGGCAGCTGCATCCCTCAGGTATTTTTGTAGAGCTTAGTCTCAGTGATTTACTTTTCTTTTTATGATCACGTACGTCCTCAGACAGAACACAGTGTAAAAACTCGGCATTGTTTTTACTGGTGTGTGTTTCAGAAGAATTTGCTGTTGTTATTCAGCCATAAACTCTTCCTAAACTAACACCTGACACTGGGATAATTAAATGTATATAGTCCTATGTTCTTTTAGAATGAGGCACCCAGACAGATTCTAATCTTTTTATTTCCTCATTCATTAAAACAAGGACATATGGAGACTGGCATCAAGTGAATAAATGATAATCAGAGACAATTTGTAGGATTAATATATGAACTAATTATAGATTATGTAAAGGTTTTAATCTTGGTTTGGATGGATAAAGTAATAAGGTGCTTTGGATTGTATAGAGTCAATTTAGAAAGAGTTTCTAGATCAATAAGGAAATATCCTGATTTAACAGCATATTTAAAGCAGCAAGATTCCATCGGTCAAGACTTTAAAGAGAATGGACCGTATGACTGCGGAGTGCAAATAAATGGTTAGTTTATAATAGTCCTAATGTAGAGAGTAAAAATAGATAATTACTTTTGCATTGCTGCAAAATTACTCTGAATACTTGTCGCTGTATGTTCGGCTGTGTGCTAAACTTCAATTTTTAGAGTTTTTTTGTATTTGTGGTTCTCCCTTTCTTGCAGTGTTTTCACAAATAGTACCCCCTCCGCCAGTGTTGCTGCCTTTCTCTTTGTCTCAGTCTCTAAAGTCTGTGGGGATCTGGTATGGAAGGCTTGCAGGTCTGAGCAATCAGAATTAATCTTCTACTTTTATTATGCCACTGTAACGTATGCTGTGTTCACATGCAAGCACGGAAACCCACAAAAGTATAGACAGTGGGCAGCTGACATAAAATAGAGCTGGAGTTTCTGTTCTGGGAGGGTGGTTCGCTTGAGAAAGTGGCCAGTGCACACAAACTTGCTTGTGTTTCTTACTCCCCATAATGAAATAATGCCTCTGATCTCTGGTGTAAGAAAATAGCATCCGCTGGGGGAATCAATATTGTATTTCCTGTTCTGTTACAAAGATAGCTGTGGTGGACCTTTGTGCTTCCAAAACTGCAAGTAGTAGTAAGTAGGAATAAGTTTTAGATGCACAGCAAGTAATGTCAGAGGAGCAGGAAACCTAAATCTTCATAGGCTCTGCATTTGTTTCCAATGAGTCAGAAAGTGAAGAGCAGTTAAAAAAGGCAGAACATGAGTTAGTCTGTAAAAAAGCTAAATAGCTTTTTTTTTATAATTCTCAAGTAGTCACTTGAGAATTATACTGGCACTTGTTTGTGTTATCCTACAGCTTTGTTAGATCTTTTCCCATTTAAAATTGTTACCCAAAGGATAGAAGCTACTGTGGCTTTATTCATAGGAGTATCTTGTTTTTAGGTGTTAAGGAATACAGCAGCCTGTATTGCTTGCTGTTCAATCACTGTGGTTTTGTTGTATTTGCATAAAGTACAGCTATTTCAGACTCCATTTTTGTGACAGCCTACTGCTTCCTGCTTATCATAGCTTAGCAGAAGGTGGCTGAATATATTCACATGCTGTAGGGAACAGAACTTACTGAGATAAGTCTTTGGGGGGATATCATTGGATTTGGCTAAGTAGGGTAACAAAGCCAACATCCACAGGTTTTCTTTTGATTTTTCTCCCATATCTAGGATTGTAAGGGGAAAGATTAAAGATTTATTTCCACATGCATTTTTCATTTTAGTATGAAGCAAAATACTCAGTCCTGTGAATCTAAAAATGTGTTACAGTAAAATATTTATCTAGGTCTTGCTACTGGCCACCTTTGACTGTAGATAATGTGAATTTGCTTAACTGGTAGAAAATCAGATGACTGAGGAAAGTAATTGATAAGCGGACAACTGGAAGTTTCCCAAGTGCAGTGAATAAAAACACATTTTAATTTCTTTATTTTCTTCCTTCATACCTTTGATATTGAAATCTTTCTGTTTATGTAAATAGTTCCAGATCAAATTAAAGTGGAAGACAGAGAGTCAAAAAAAGAATCTGAGAGAAGTGAAAAGAGAAATCATAGTTTATGGACTAAGGAGTCATTTATTCTAGCAGAGGAAACAGAAAGGTATGGAAAAAGGATGATAAGGCATGTTTGTCTTTGAGTTAAAGATTTGGAATAATGGTTCCAGTGTATGGTAACAAGAGTCAGTCCTTACAATAAGCCAACTTTTTAAAGAACCCTGATAATTATGACTGTTTTCTTTTAAAATCTGTAGAATTAAACTTGCCAACATCTATTTTAAATCTTTTATTCAACAGGGCTCACTCCACTCTTGATGATATTTTAGAAAGAATGCTTCATGCAGTTCCTGG
The DNA here is from genome assembly GCA_011801015.1 of Ardeotis arabs. Classification (NCBI taxonomy): domain Eukaryota; kingdom Metazoa; phylum Chordata; class Aves; order Otidiformes; family Otididae; genus Ardeotis; species Ardeotis arabs. The sequence continues at coordinate 40,648 of JAAGAY010003227.1, forward strand.
AGATGAGGAGGTCCAAGAAGAACCTCAGGGGTACACTGTTGGGTTAGCTGATAATTGATGCTTTGCTCGTCAGTTGATTTTGTTTATGTTCTGTGTACAGACCTATGCAGGACTCTTCAGAAGGTGGGCTGTGACTCCTTAGAGAGTAGTTTGTCAGGGAACTTGCCTAGAGACATCAATCTGAACTCTTCATACTAAATTGAGAGGGAAAAGAATGTTTTGTTAATATAATTTCCTGTAGGTGGAAAGCAAATACTTCATTAGGCTTGGAAGGCAGTGCGTAGTCTTCACAGAAGTCAGAGATAAAGTGACAGAATGGTGGATTTTTTTTGAGATAGAGAAGAATGTGTGTTAAGAGAACAGGATCATGAAACCTCTTTAGAAAAGACTTGAAAGAAGAGTTTGGGAAGATGTCCCAGCTCCTTGCCAGGGGCTTGGAGTAGATGATCTTTAAAGGTCCTTTCTAACCCAGACTCTTCTATGATTCTACTGTCATGGCAGTATAGGAGGAAATGAAGAAAATGGCAGAAGTCATATATACATCACTTTAAGAAAGAGATTCATAGCCCATATAGCATTTTTCCTCCTAGAACTAAAGACCAGAGCCTAGTAACTCTGAACAACTCCACAGTAAATGCCAGTGAGTAGTCATAAGTCATTCCTAACATATATCTTACTAAGGAACACAAGATATCATTGTGTTTGGCATCAGGTTTTTTTTTTTTCTTTTTAATTTAACACAGAAGCCAAATGTCCTGATAACCAGGAGGATCTTGCCAGCAGGGCAGACCGATTCCTGCAGTATATATACTGCCATGTTCATTAGTGGCTCGATCCAAAGCCCACTCACACTTGTAGCCAGACTACATTTACTTCATGCTGTTATGGAAAGAATCATCAGAGTTTGGGTATGGATGTTAAAGCTAAAGCACATCAGTACTCTTGGAGGGGAGAGGCAGTTTGTTTGGGGGTTGAAGGCAGCGGATGCCCATTATAGGTCAGAATAAAAATGAAAAGGCATCTAGTATCTCCAGAGGCTTCTGTTTTACTGCTTTGTATTCATCATACAAAAAATGGGGATGATACACAAACCTCTTGTCATTCAAGGGCTGCAAGCCTGCAAGATCCAGAAGATGTTGGAAGGCAGAAGGGAGCAGAGGAAGGCAGAGCTGGGGCCAGAGGCAGAGCACCAGAAAGCTGTGCAGGGAGTTCAGAAGGTCCTCTTCATCTGTAGAGCTACTGGATGCTGTGCTGGGCGGTATCACGTGTTATATTGTTAGCACTGAATTTGTCGAGCTTGCACAGGCTAGTTTTTTTTTTGCTTATTTTGATTTCCCCCATCTAGGTAATGTTTCTACCCTGTGCTTTTAAAGGAGAGGAAGCTGCTCTACACTTAAACTCTCCAGAGACACCTGAAAATTTTCTTTTTGCGGGGGGGAGTTTAGACTGACGGCATTGCGCATCATTTGCTGGAGTTGCAGAGCGTCTCTCATAACGAGAGTGCGGTTTCCTCTGCTGACTCGAAAGCACTAAAAACCAGCTGATAATACTGCATGTGTCCTGGTTAGTGCTCAGCCTCTCTCTTGGGCACCTAAAGGCCTCACACTGTAAGGACTTTGGTTGCTGTCAGTATGGTTTGGTACGTACCTGCAACGTGTGTGCTAATGCCATCATGTCCCTTAAACATCTGTTTCCATCTCATCTCCCCTGGCTTTCCTTTAATAGAAGCTAGGAGTAAGGAAGAAGACACAAGATAAAATAGAAGTGTTTCCTCTGTTCTTTAAGTCCAAATCTCCATTAGGAACTGTCAAAGCTGACTGATAGTACACAGCTAAAGTAAAAAGGTTGCCATTTTCAACATTTCTCAATTAAAGATGTTTCTTGTTACGGGGAGAGGACTGTCATACTTGCATTAAGTTAATGTGCATTTAGTGCTATGCAAAAAAAAAAATGAAAGCAGTAACCTTTCATTTTCAGAGAGAACTTTTGTTATTTTAGTGTGTAGCACAAGATGACTTAAAGGGGACTGATCTGCAGTGTTGTGGGCATTTTAACACTTCTGCAGCAGTCAGCTCTACAAGGCATGTTTTGTTAGGCACCCAAAGGTTGAAATGTCCCAAATCACTAGTTTCTTTTGGAAATGCTGCTGGTAATTTTTTAAACCTAGAGATTTGGAGGTAAAGTCATTGTGCTTGTAACTTGCACAGTATTAGCATATAGGACCCTGTTTTCTGTCGGACTTTTAGAAGAACTGACCTCGTAGGCATTGGGCTTCAGGTTTTGCAGACAGAATGATTTCTGATCCGAAGAGAGGGTCCTGTGTAATGCAGCAACAGCAACAGAGCTGAGGCTGGTTGCTGATTACAGATGCAATTTAATGGGTCTAGCAGAGAGGTCTGTAGCACTTGATTCAGCGTGCTGCTGTGGGCTGACAAAACCAGAGCTTTCTCTTTCAAGTGCTGTGTGGCTGTATATATTCTTCTTGGTTCTGAGCTGAATTTACATGTTTTTTAGACACACGTCCTGAAGATCAGAAATCCCACTTACAGAAACACCTGTTTTCATCTTCAGCATTCAGGTGAGCCTCTCTGAATTAAATTGGGCTTTTGGTAGACGTCTGTGTGTACTCCAGCTGCATGAGATACACTCTTCTTTTCCATGCCGAGGAGGTGAAAGGAGCGATATGAAATCCCATTCCCTTCCACTTGTAGTTTGATAGAAGAAGAAAACAACTGTGTTCACTTTTTTTTTCCCTCCCTCTACAGGATAATTGTTTTGGATCAGAGCTCTCCTACATGATTAAAATGGTTAGTGAATAAGTTCTAAGATATCACCTGCTCACCGCTGCTTGTACCATATACAGCCTGTGAATTGCAGTGCTTTTTGGCCACATAAACAATTGTAAAGCTCGGACTTCCTTTAACTGCAGCAGCAAGTACAGAAGAAAATCTAATGTTCTGCTTTGTAATACAGTTTGTCCTGGTTTTACACCATCGTTGTTTGCAAAGGCAGTGTCAATAATGTCACAGAACCGAACTGTTTTCTGAATATAACATCCTCATGAAGCTGGCTACATGGTGGGGTTTTATTTCTGCGCATGCACGCTTTCATAAGCAAAAGATTGTCTTGCTCTGTTGCATTATGCAGTTTTCAGTGTTACAAGCAAAATGATTGTAATTCTGTGGACTGCTGTTACTGCTCAGGCACTTAAATTTTTCCATGCTGGAGTGCGGAGCACTGTTACAGCCCATGTAGTGTATGTTGTTCCTTGCTCATTAAATTTAACAAGGTAATTTCTTGTTTTCTCTTTTCTTAGTGCTTTTGTGATCTAGTGTTGAACTGATTTGACTGATTAAGGGGATTAATTGCTGTGCAAAAAGCTAATGAGAAAAAGGCGGTGTTCTCCAGAGATTGCAAATGCAGTAATACACTCTCTGCCAGCATTAGACAAGAATATGAGAAAATATGGGTAGTACTAGGAAGATAGCTATCGTTTAATTAAGCCACACTTTTGGTAGTCCTTATCCAAAAAAAAAAAAAAAGTCCCTGGATATAATTGAGCTTTGGATCAGGATTTTGATGGGCACAGCAACTTCATATTTAATTTTTCTTGTTATAAATACTGTTCAGGTGCAAGGAGGTGTGAAGATTGTCCTTGTCCCTTTTTAACAGACACGGGGATTTTTGCTGCCTTCTTACAGCTGGGTGTTTCACGTGTTGCTTTTTCATTCCTGTCTGTGTAACTGTTAGTTCATTCAGTTTAACGATACTAATAAAAGTTTCCAAGGTTATTGTGCTGCCATGTGCGTCTTTTTCTGATTTTGGAGGTTCTTTGTTGGGGTTATTAACTGTGTTTCCCATCAGACTATGTATACAACTGGATACCAGTGGAGCTACTGCAGGGAAGATGCTGCAAACTGGCAGACTTGGGGAGCTTTCCTCAGTGGAGATGAAGGAAAAATAAAAATCATCCACTCAGTCACGTTGTGGTAGCAATAGAGCTGGAGCGGAAGGAGGCAGCAGCCCGAGCTCTGCACGGCAGGCTAACAGCAGTGCCAGCGCGCGGGAAACGGGGATCACTGTTGTGCATTACACAGTTCTGTCCAGGCAAAAGTTTAATATTTTCTAACCTGGGCTCCTGTTAACTGCAGGTTTTCTCTGTATGCAAGTTCTGTCTCCTTGCTGCAGGCAGAACAGCTTTATATTTTTGATACAAGCTGCCGGAACAAGACCCTGCTTTACGTCGGCCTGGGGCTATGCAGAGCGTTGGTTACCTTCAGCCTGCTGCAGGGAGCGGAGGGTAACGACAAATGCATCCAGGAGTTAAATTGCAGATTTGTGTGTGATTCCATCTTTAGTGGCTTGTGACCTGTCGCTGGCAAGTAGCCGACGGTCATTCCCTCTCACTTTGGGCCATGTTTTGTTAGTTTTCATAGACTTGCTCAATTAAATAAAAGGTAATTAAAACTTGCGGGGCTGCAGCAGCTTGGTGGAGCAGAGCAAGCACACATGCATCGTAACGTGCACGTAATTATATATCACTTTGGTTTGCAACATGTGAAATCTCGTTAGCTTCTTGGATTTCTTTTTCTATTTTATCTGTCAGACCAAATGGTGAGCAGACTGTGAACCATTCCTCTATCTTTTTTTAATCTTAATGTGGAGAATTTTTATTTCTGTTGGTAGAGAGCCATTCAAGTAGTCCCATAGCCTGTCTGCTCTCCTTATCGAGCACAACACAGCAGTTAGAGATTTCAGTTTTTCAGCTGCTTGTACTTTTCCAGATTTAAGTTTAGCATGAATGTAAATCATCCTAATAACATATAGCATGGACACAAAAGCTGTAATTAAAAGGAACAGTTAAACAAGGACCAGCGAAAGACAGCAGAGGGGATCAGAGGGGGCCCATCTAATGCTGCTTTTCAGCTGCCCTGAGAATGAAAGGCCAATTAATTAAATTAAAACAGTGATACTGAGCTGTCCTAATTCCTCTCTGAGCCGCTAGCATGCGAGCTGTCTTGAGCGCAGGCAGCGAGCGGAGGGAGGGAGGTTGAGACACAGGGATGGGGGTGAGGACAGGCGTCCTGTCCCCCTGCCCCGGGGACGCGGCACAGCCTGCGAGACCCTGCGCTAAGTGTGAGTGAAAACAAGCAAGAAGAAAAGCAAATGTTCTTTCTCTAAGCAGCCATGTTTCAGCTTCCCCGTACCTGTCAGTGTACTGGTTTTGGGTTGGGGATTTTTGTTTTGGTCTTGTTTTGGAGCAGAGAATCTCAGATAGAGGAACAAACCCCGCTGTCTCCCGGATCTCATCAAAATCTGTGCCACTGCAAATTGCCTTTCTGCCTGCCTGTGAACCGCATGCTAGTGAGGCAATTTAGCGAGGTGACGAACAACGTTCAGCGCTGCTTCCCTCGAACCCTTCATGGGTTTGCTGCAGCAGCAAGAGCTGTGGAAGATGGTGGGAGGAGGAGAGGAGTGAGGCACATTTTGGGATCGCCTCTGTGGACAATGTGCGACAGAAACACAACTGCGGAGGGGAGAGCGAACCTTTCAATGGTGTGACTGTGGATCGGTCTCATTTTGAAAGCAGTTTAAGTGTTCCCAATCAAATTTTGAAAGGCAATTAACTAGGAAGGCAGACAAGCTGCTGATAGCATTTTTAAAAACAGAGGAATTCGATAACGCAGGGTCTCGGGGGGGTGCTGTCTGCGGTGTTGTCTAAACCTGGCGCTTAGAAGCCTTATCCCTAGGCTCCTAAATCACATCAGCTGCGTCGCAGCCCAGAAGTGTAATTGCAGCTGGTGTAAACATGGTGTTCCAAGACTCAAGATCAGGCATGTAGCTGTGGAACCCCATGGAGAGTTTTTTTGTCTCTTATTTTTTTTTCTTACAGCCTTTGGCATCTTTTCCTTGCTGTTAATGTCCCGGCTGTTCGGGCTGAGTCGTGTCCTCGTGCCCACAGGGTCTGTTACAACCCGTGTTTTCCCCCTTGCTGGGAAATGAGTGGATTTGAGACGTTTCTTTAGTGCCTTACATATAAATACAACTTTGTGTCTTGCACTGCTTTTTTTCTTGCTATCCGTTATGACAGGGTAGGTGGCAGTTGCCACGAGAGAAGTGGTGCCAGCTGCAGGAGCGGAAAGGGAAGTGTTTTCTGTGGAACCCGCTCTGGGCCAGTAAAACAGATGCGTGTGAACTTGTCAGTGTTCATTGATGTTTATTAACGCCGTCTGCACTTAAACATACCTGCTGCATTTTTGCCAGTTTCACAAAGTGACCTTGAACTTCACAGCCGGATGGGGCGATGCAAACAGCACTCGGTCTAGGGATGGCGAGCATGCGGCTCTGCCCTACCGACCAATTTGGGGGTGGCATCGCGGCCGGACCGTGCTCAGCCTGACTCTGGGGCTGAACAGCAACTTGGGACGTTTTGCATCGAGGAAAAAATTACTGTTTGTTTTTTTGTTTTGTTTTCTTTTGCTTTTGTGCTTAAAAGACTCCTGATTCCCCGAGGTGAGGGGCTGGAAGGGGTGGGTGTTTCCTTAGGAGAGCAAAATAAAGGTTTGCAGTTTATGCCATGACGAGGTGGCTTCTCTCCTGCAAGAAGACAGCGTCATGTCTTTCCGTGGAGCACCGTGAGGGCTGCTGGGGACCCCTCTAACCCCCAAGAGCCACCCGTCGCCTGGGTGTGGGGAGCAGCTGCAGCACCGGGCCCTTCTCCGTGCCCGTGTGGAAGGGGGCTGGGTGGGACAGGCTGAGCCCAAAGCCGACGTTGGTGCAGGCAGGATCAGGCAGCCGTTAGATGGGGTGGGACGGTGTCACCTTATTCCGCTCCCCGCCTGCAGCGACACCTGCACAGGGGCTGGGTGTAGCCGGAGCAGTTTTTCCTGTCCCCCAGGAGTGGTGACCACAGCAGAGCATTTGCAGCAGACAACTCTGAAACTGGGCAGGGAAAAACGCACGTTACGTCTTGCGGAAGAAACCTCCAAGTCTGCCCTGAGACTCGGAGGCAGAGGCTGTGGGCGGCCGCTCCTCAGCCTGTTGTATTTTGGGTGAGAGCTGTATTAATTCCCAGCCCAACTCTTTACAGACACTGGTGGTTTATTGACAATAAAAGTTTCATTCTGTTTGCTTTGTGTGTTCAATGAGCAGTTTGTGATCTAAAATTAAGTTGCATGACCCCATAAAAATCACAGAAGCAGAAAATGAGCTCTTGTTTGGGCTCGGAGGCTGCTCCCTCCCCTTCCATTTTATTCCCCAAAACCTTGCTGCTTATACAACATCTCAAGGATGGAGCCTGCGTGGTTCCTCCATATTTTACGAGGCCGTTAAAGTCTCTGTGGTTTCGTTAGCTGATGGCTTTCTCTCTCACCTGTTTGTTCATGAAGACGTAGATGATTGGATTGTAAACCGTGGCAGTCTTGGAGAAGTAGGAGGGCAGGGAAGCGAGCGCTGGCTGGATGGCGATGTCTTTGTTGGTGGCCACCACCAGGGCGAAGGTGGTGTAGGGCAGCCAGCAGATGAGGAAGGCCATCACCATTGCGATCACCATGCGCGTCACCTCCCGCTCTGCCTGCTGTGTCCGGTCCGATTCCTGCTGCTGTGCCGCAGCCTGTGGGCAGTTTGGAAGACAGAGAGTGCGCGAGATGTCTGCTTAACAACTTCCAACAGCATTTCCATCCCTTAGGTGCCGTGACATCAGCACCAGGAGATGTCAGCTCCATCAAATGTCACAAAAACCTGCTGTGCGGCTCATCCCAGTGGAGATGTGCCTTGTCAGTATTTTGGGAGTGAAAAACCATTAACTCCCCATACTTACCATTCGCAGGGTCATCAGCAGGTTGGTGTAGGAGAAGAGAATCAGGCTGAGGGGCATCACGAAGCAGGTGACAAACAAGGCCAAGATGTAGCTGTTATTGTTGCTGCCACCGGTATACCAGTTGGGCCCGCAAGAGGTTCTCAGACCTGGAACAAATGAGTTTTGGAACAAGCCTAAACCAATCCTGGGCTTGGATAGAGGGTCAGTAATAGGCTCCACCTCTCACGTCTCCAACCCCAGTGACTGGGAGATCAGCCACCGCAGGTTTTGGCTGGCCAACTGCTCTGTGGGGAGGGTGATTTGTTGTTCGACCAAGCTTCTACGTGAGCAGATCTGGGCTGTGGGCTGCTCAGTGTGTGGCAGCAGCTCGTGGCTCCAGTGTCCATCAGACATGCAAGAACAACTGCAGGTGGGCAACTTCTGACCAACTACCTCTGTGAGAGGACTATTGACTGAGCACGCAGGAGGTGTTAACATTTCAAATACCAGAATAGACACTCTGCAACTACCCTGCGCTTGGAAATGGTAACACAAGAAGCAGCTGTAGAGTTGAACTCACATCCGAAGCGCATCTCCCCTACCTTCGGGCACATAGCTGCTCCAGCCCAGCAGCGGTGGGATCGTCCAGAGCAGTGACCAGCTCCATGTGAAGGCGCAGCCACCAATGGCATGCCGATGCTGGAACCGAAAGTCTCCCAAGGGTCTGCAGATCACGATGTACCGCTCGACGGCCAGGATGGCCAGGGACCACAGCCCCACGATGCCTGGGGAGAGGAGGAGGAGGGCTTGTGTCTTAGGACCAGGTTGTGCTTGGGAACCCTACCTGTGCTGGGACCGGGCAGATGGTGATTACGAGCTGCTGAAGTAAATAGTGTTGTAATGAGATGTCAGACAATTTTCTTATGGCAGGGAAAGCTGTGAGGATATCTGACCCTTAAAAATGAAGCTGGCAGCTGGTGTCTGCGATGTGTTGTGGTTAAAACCACAGTTTCTCCACTGGAGCGTCCTTGACAAAAGGTTTTCTGCAGTGTTTCACATTTCTGGTGCACACATGTGCTTACAAAGCAGCCAGCATCCACAAAGCACGTCCCGAGCAAGGACTCCCAATGTGCCTGAGTGATGTTTCCCACCCTAAGACGACCAAGACAGAGCATGTGGTTATCGGGCACAGTCAACCACCTACTTGTCCCTTCCCTGGACCAAAGAATAGCTGAAAGACACGAGTTTTACATCAGGCATGAAAGTGTTGCCTTTAGGAGAAGCAGCAAGTTGATGCACTGTTCCCCAAGGCTTCTTTTCTAAACACAATGACACCAAGCAAAGACTGAGCCTGGTCTCAAGGTTCGTGCCCTTACCTGTCAGGGAGACCATGAAGCCCTCCAGCTCGCACATCCGTTTGCCGAACACGAAGAAGCCATTGATGTTGTTGGAGAAGCTGACGGAGCTGCCGCAGAGTGTCACCAGCAGGTCGGCCACAGCCAGGTTCACCAGGATGTAGTTCAGTGGCGACCGGAGCTTCTTGTACCTGATGGAAACCACAACGACCAAGCCATTCACAACCGAGGCGGAGACCACAACGATCCCCATCAGCACGGCCACGGACAGGTACATGCCCCGTGGGGCCTGGTGGGGCCACTGGGGACCATCAAAAGGCCCCGGGGTCCCATTATTTGGGGGCTCCTGTGAGCTGTTGGAGGAGTACATCGGTCGTCTCATCAGTCGTCTTCTGGAGCACCAGCGCCAGTGGAGCCGATGCAGGTGACTCCCCCAGAACAAAGCCTCTTTATAACACAGGAGGGCCCCAGGGGAGTTTTGCATTAAAGTACCTTAAGCTTTTTTTTAATCTCAAGGGTTTGTCCTCCCATTTTATAATCAGGTCTTTATTCCAGAGGGGATAAAGAGTGACTTAAAAAAAAACCACAACGGCTGGCAGTGTATGAACAGAGTCAAACATGTCATTGATTAATTCATATACACACACAGAGCCATATATATGCACTGTATGCCTGAGTATGTATGTAGATATAAGGGGTGTATGTATTTGTATTGGTGTAGGGGGAGACATATATGTGTAAAGTGTGTGTCTGTCTGTCTGTCTATGAGGGAGGCTCAGGTTGGGCCGTGCTTGTGCTTAGGAACAGGTGGTGCAGCACTCGTCCAGGTTGCCCAGAGAGGTGGTGGATGCCCCATCCCTGGAAATGTTCAAGGCTAGCTTGGCCAGGGCTCTGAGCAACCTGATCTGGTTGGAGATGTCCCTGCTCCTTGCAGGGGGGTTGGACTGGGTGGGCTTTAATGGTCCCTTCCCACCCAAACCAGTCTGTGATTTTTATATTTGGGTCGAGCATCAGGGAAGCCCGGTATCTGCCGGTGCCACCTCCACATGCTGCTGAAGTGACCGGTGTAACGTGCAGGAGCAGTGATGACAAAGGGCAGGTGGGTGCTGACACCATCAGGGCATCCCATGGGACACGGCCACCTCCACAGAGGGGATTGCCCTCGGCCCCATGAGCAGCCCGGCTGCTCGCTGCCTGGACGTCAGCCTCTGACACTATCCACACACTCATCCAAAACTACAGCCAGGAAAACACATGTGAAATGGCACAGCTGGAGCAGGCAGCACCTCAGCTCCCTCCCGCCCCAGCGAAGGGAGATGTCTCTGCACCTCCTGCCCAGGGAGGATGGTCACAGCATCCCAGATGGCAAAACTCCTGCAGAGACAGCCCTGGCCCAGCCCCGGGTACGGAGCGTCTCCATCGCGCTTCTGCTCGTGCTACTGAACAGCGCCTGAAGTGATGCAAAGGTAATGGGAACTTCAGAAAGGCCAGAGATTTTTATTTATTTATTTTAAATCTTCCCTTGACTAATCTCCTTCCCACCCTGCACCTCTGCAGAGTGGAGAACAAAGCCAAGCAGCACCTGATCCTCTGGTTTAAAATCACCTTCTGCTCCCGGAGCCCTGGCCAGGCCCCAGCTCTTCACCTCGCGTCGCTGGATCACCCGGTGTGCCATCGGAGCTGCACTGTGACGCGCCGAGCTCACGCGCCCCGGGACCACGGTACCGACCTGCGGAGACTCAAAAGCTGCACCACCACCATCGACCTTTTTTTTTTTTTTTTTCTTCCCTTTTATTTTGGGTTCTCGTTATAAATATTAACAAATCTGACAAAAAGTACACAGATAGGTAATACTGAAATACAAAAGTCTCTCAGGATGCAGGTACGGACAGTTTCTGCAGCCTTTACATGGTAGCAAAACATTGGTATCAAACATTTCACAAGGCCTGGCATGACGACCACCACTCTGCATGCAGCTGGGACGGATGGACCGTCCGCGTAGAAAAGACTGGGATACAAAGTGAAGGAACCCACGCACACGTGTCATGTCCTGCTCCACCTCCGGCAGAAAACCAGTTTCATGGTGAGACGTGCTGAAATAAATCACGGATTTGCATGAAAAGGGAGGCACAGCCGAGCTGGCGCTCCCGCAGCTTTCCTGGAAGCTCAGACCCAAACCAGGTTTTTAAGGTGCTGGACCAGTGACAGACAGAGAGGATTACTGGGAACATCCTACTTTGACACGCTGCTGGCATTCAAATAAAATCCATGCATATCTGTAGAATGCATTACAAACATTAAGTTATTAAAAAAGCCCCTATGAACATCGTTTTATATTTTTTCCCCCCATATCAAACAAGGCGTAACACGATCGTCGCTTTGAAAAGTAAACATCGGTTTCCAGAAATCCCACCCTCCCCCCCCAAAAAAAAAAAAAAAAAAAAGTCGGCAACGCACGCACACGCACGCACACACAGCTAACAGGGCTCAGAAGCTGTAGGTCATCGAGATCGATGGGGAAACAGCAGCTTTTCCTAAGAAATCAAGGTTTAAAGGCTTCAAAAAATTTCTGGCAAGGTGCAGCATTTCACAGAAAGGTTTTGCTCATCCCACCGGGCGATGGCTCTTGCGCAAACACGACGAAGTCGTGGCAAGAGCCATCGCCCGGTGGGATGAGGATGCAGAGACCGGCTAGGGTGGGTCACAGAGGACAAAAGTTGGGGTTATTATTATAATATTATTATATTATTACTGTGGTGTACGCAGAAATTTGGCTTGCACACTGTTTGAGGCAGAAAACGGACCAGCCAAGAGCTGAGCATCCACCAACGCGATGTCGGCCTGGCCCCGCAGCTGGGCTCACTGCACGCGGCCTAAATCGCACGAGTTGGAAAAGGCTGAATAAGATTGAAAAATTTAGCCCGAAAGCCGACTTTGCTGGAAAAATAGCTGTGACGAAGGCTGGTTTAATTTAGGAGAGTGGTTGCTGTGATGGCAGCGCTGAGGTTTTGCTTTCCTGGGAAGCAGGAGGGGCCAGTGGCTTCACTGAGCTTTTTATTTCACCCGATTCCGGGGATCGCGAGAGGGAAGCCGTGGTCGGCACGGCCCTTTCGGCTCGCTGGCTAACTTCACACGGGTGATCGGAGAGGATGAGCACGACATTTTTGGCAAACAGTCTTCCTAGGTTATCAGGGGGATACAATCATTCCAACGGAGGAGCGTTAAATGCATAAAGGAGTGTTTAGGCCCAAACCACAGCGACTGACAAACCACCAGAAAAATGGCACAACTGCCTCGAGAAAATAGTTCCAGGTTTTAGTGACGCCTTTTGCTCACATTAGATACACAAAGGGAGACGGATGCATTCATTTTTGCCACTGAATTGCAAGGCAGCGAGAAGGTAATTCGGTAGAGCCAGGAGTTAGGAGTCAGAACCGCGGTGCATGCAGGCGTGTGGTGTCCGTGTGCGTGTGCACACGCGTGTGTGTGTGCACGTGCATGCTCGTAAGTGTGTCTGCGAGCGTGTCAGGGTGCAAAGAGGCATTTTGGAAAAGCCTTAGGGGACGGGACCTGCTCAGCAGAGCAAACTGCCGCTGAATTGTTCCCCGGGAGGGGTTTCCCCGCAGCCGGGCCGCGGCCTGGGGTGTCCCGCTCTCCCGGCTGCCCCGGTACCACGATTCCCCGTACCCAACGCCGTAAACGAGAGGAGTCCAAAGGCTGTGGCTGGCAGAGCTGCTCCCACCCCGGGAGCAGCCCCATGGTGCTCAGTCGCTGAGGACGGCTCCCGGGAGCTCGTTCGTTAGCGTGTGCCAGCGCTCGATTTTCTTGTCCTTGTTTTTCAGGCAGTCGAACCAGTGCTTCAGCCGTTCGCCTTTGGCGTTGATTCCTAACACAACTCCACCTTGAGACAGAGACAGAGAGAGGGAGAGGTGGGGTAAGCAGCAGCCCTGCGAGGGATCCAGGATGGAGCCGGGGGATGCGGGATGGAGCCAGGTCATGCAGCCGCTCTCACGGCATCCGGTGCCGCTACCTGCCGTGACACACGGGCAATCACAGCCCGGCTTCCCTGGCCCCTGTGGATGTGGTCTGGGACCTGGCAGCTTGCTCTTGTGCCAAGGGCTGGCCGCTCATTGCAATTGGAGCGGCTGGCAGAGACACTGGGCACTTGCTAGCGATAAATCACAGTGACCAGGCAGAAAACTCAAAACAAGCCTAGGCATCCAACAGAGATAAATGAAACCTCCCCTGTTAAACTTGGGTTTTATTCAGAAGAAAAGATCTGAAAACAGAACAGGAAAGGGAGACGCATCTTCTCCCTGCTTGGGTGCTCCATGCACGGGCGATGTCTGAGGTGAGGTGTAGCGGGGCCGGCTGCAGGACAGGGGGCTCAGGTGCAGGAAAGGGATAAAAGCAGAACAGAAACTCAGCAAGAAGGAACGCCGGGACGGAAAACAAACCAGGAGGATGGAGAAATGCAGAAGAGCAGCAGATGACAGAAAAAGAGGCACAGAAGAAGAAGGTGAAAAAAAAAAAAAAAAAGAGGCTGAGGAGACCTTCTGGAGTGCCCCACTCACCTATGAAGTCATTCGATTTCCCAATGTCGTAGTCCCACACTGTGACTTCCAGGGTCTTTTTGGCCAGGTCGCCATGCTTTATCTCATAGCAGAATTCCTGTTGGAGAGCGGAGACAGAGTCAGGACAAACCTGTGCTGGGTTCCTGTGGGGGCCAGGACCCCCAGGACAGGGCTGGGCTCTCCGTCCACCTCCTCAGGCTGTTGCCCTTTGCCACCCACGGGGAACTCAACCTCGATCCCTCACCTAACAACCGAGATTGTTTTTTTTTTCCTTTTAAGTTCCAGGACTGAAAAAAGCCCTCAGGAGAGAAGCACGACCGGTGAAAGCCCACCTCATTGAACTCGGGGTTCAGTGTCTTCTTCTTCACTGCTGTCTTATGCTTCGATTTCTTGTCCTCATCTGGTTTCAAATACCTGCAACGAAACCAACGTAGTGCGGTCGCATGCAGTCTCATGCCCCCTCCTGGCGAGGAAGGCAGATAGGGGCACGCATGGGGGCACCTGCGGGAGCAGCTCCCTGGACCTGCAGCTCCCCCCTCTCCAGCCAAAAAGCTGGAGATGGCTGGAAGGAAGCAGCACTCCCCACATCAGTGCAAGAGGAGTCGCTGGCTGCCATCAAAGAGCACAGATTATCCCATCTCCAGTCCCTAGGGGACACTGGCACCGCACACATGCTCCCAGCTCCCAAAATCCAATGCTCCCAGCCCAGAACCAGTCCAGACTTGTGACCCTGCAACTGGTGTGCTTGTCCAGAGCCTTGCCAGGAGACAAAAACCACACACGGGTGTGTAAGGAGGAGCAGGAGCTTCGTGCATCACTGCAATCTGTGGATATTTTGCAGCACAGAGGCAGGGATGAAAAGCAAATGAGATTAAAGTGTCATCAAGCAGAGAGCACCTGAAATCTGGGCCAGGACACAGAGTCCATCCATCATCGTTTTGTGTTGGTGCTGCTCCTTTAAACATCAGTTCTGCTTCCTCGTTACGCTTTCCAGATCTTGCTTATAATTAAAAAAATTAGGGCTTGTACCGAGAAGCATCGCTTGCCTCTCTGCTCTGATTCGAGCCCTGCAGGTACGATCTAGTGCAGAGAGCACGAGGGGCACCTAGAAAACAACTGTGTGCAGTGGGAATTATCCTGCTTCGGGGACCGAGCCTCTAAAAAAACAAGAGTGGACTTTTATGCAAACATCTCCACTCCAAAAGAACAATTACCTAGGAAGGCTGCCGACAAACTCCGTTACTGGCCTCCCAGGTGCAGTTTACCCCGGTAGCTCTGCCTTAAAAATCATCCCTGAAAGCACCACGCTTCTGGCCAGCCTGCCGGGGGCAGGGATGTGTGCGGGGAGGCTGCCAGCCCTTCCTCACCGCGTCCCCCTGCTTCACAGAGGGCGAGTTTGAAAAACGCTGTCACCCCCCAAAAAATGAGGCGATGCAGGGCCCCGGGCCAGCCTGGCTCTGCGTCAGCAAACCATCACCTTCCTCAGCAGCCCATGACAGCCCCTGGACACACCGGCTTTCCTGAGTCACTTGGGGGAGGACGAGTCACAGCAGCCCACTGGAGTCATTTTAACTGGTTTTTTTTTTTAATATTGCCGGTATTTTTCAAAAGGAAGGTACCCCCAGTCATTTACGTTGGAAAGCATCAGCGGAAGCCATAATTGTGCCCTCCGTTCTGTTAACCAGGCCCTGGAGCCACCGGAGCCCTGGGTTGCAATTAAACGGCTGTCTGACCTAATTACACACACACGGTAATTAGCACCTCCTCAAAGCAGGAGGTGGTGGCCCCGCTGCCAGCCTGGGAGCCCCCTCTCCCTTGGGGACCTGGGGAAGGGAGCAATTAATTGCAGATCCCTGGGAGGGGGGATGCCCACGCCCCAGTGCCACTGTCCGAACCGGGGGATACCCATCCCTGCGCCGCCCGACGAGAGCCACCAACTGCTGGGTTGGGGCTGTGCCATCTGCAAAACCCAACCATACCCGTCAGCTTCGGGCCACCAGCTCTGACCCCAGGCAAGGGCAGCGCCGGCGGCAGCGCCGAGCCTGGCAGCGGGGCACCATGGCCACCCAGCCACTGCTGAACCGGCGGGGACGACGCGCTGCCCCGGCACGGGATGGGCGCGGTCACGCGCCACCGGGCAGATCCACGTTACTTTGAAACGCCGTAAAATAATCACCGGGGAATAACACGCTCCAGGCGAAGGCAAGCTGCTGCCGTGACGCCCTCATTTGCATCTCCTAATGAGATCAATTAATTTCCACTGCAGGGAGAGGCAAGAGGGGACAGCACGGCTTCAGCGAGGGCTGGCAGCGGCACTGTCTCGCCCAGCCCGGCGCGACCGCGGAGCAGCACTCACGTTTTGACGTAGGGGTCGGAGTAGCCGTTGGCGTCCATGGCAGCCAGGTGGGCGCAGCGGATGATGCCCACCAGCAGCCCCTGCTTCTGCGAGCTGTACTTGAGGGAGATGAGGATCCGGCCGCGCTCCTCCAGTGACTTGTCCTCTGTTTTGTCTATCTGGGGAAGGGAACGCACCCAGTCCAGCAGCTGCTCCGGGACACAGCCACGGCTGGACACCCACCTCCCCCAGCGCGAGGGATGCTCTCCCCATCCCTGATTGCGTTTAGGGGTCCCCACGTTCCCACACGCCACAGGAAGAAGCTGCTGTATCCGTGGGCCCTTGGTGGGGGATGCTGCGCTGAACCCCCCACTCACCGGCAGCTGCTTCTCCAGGCAGATGTTGAAGTTTTTGGTCTGGTTGGGCTTCAGTTTCTTCAGCGGAATCCGCGTCTCCCCAATGAACTCGTTGTGGCGGAACTTGTCCTCGTCGCAGACCGAGATCCTGCAACGAGCACAGGGTGAGCGGGGCTGCCGGGGAGAGGGGAGGCGGTGGCACGAGGGAAGGGGCTGCCCTGTCACACTGCAGGTTCCCCCCAGCAAAGGGATGACTTCGAAGCCACCATTCCCCAGGCCACTGACCAGGTGCCTCCTTCACAGGCAGCTGCTCCGATCCGGACAGGACAGCCCATGATATTTAAATGTGACACCCAATATCTCAGTCTGCTTTTGCTCTGCAGCCAAGATCCGAGGCTGCCAGGAGGGAGAACACTTCAGGTCCGGGGAAGCAGCAGGATGCCACCACGTCTCCACACCGGACACGGCACCACTCAGCTCCATCACCCAGCCGCCCACGCAGAGCTACCTGCACACCCCACAGCCACCACGGCCATCTCTCCTGCTCAGACCAGGGCTCCTGCACCCTCGGGACGGCTGCCACGCTGCTGGGGACCGCGCACCCTCCAGGAAGACGCTCCCAAACCCTGAGCAGAGGCGCAGTGCTGCAGTGTCCGCATCTAACACACGTCCCAGCCCAGGCAGTCAGCAAAGCACTAGGGCCTCAAGCATCCTAATGACTCTTCTATAAAAACACCAAAGTCATCAGTGACTACAGCACAACCATTCCGAGCTGCCGCCAGCCCAGCTGCATCCTGCTTGGTGGAGGAGGCTGTTCCTGAACTGCTCTCGGACTGCGCAGCGGCAGGAACGCGCCTCCGGGCAGGGCTCCCTCCTCTCCCCACCGAGGAGCTCGGGCACTTTTCTGAGCGTGGCAGCTCTCAGGGTGTCCCCGGGCACTGCAGAGCTGGCTGCCCGGTTTGGGACACCGAGAGGGTCCTCCACCTCCTCTCCCACCGTGCAGATGGGACCAGGAGAGATCTGCAGACCCAGCCTGTGGAAGGCATCACACCTCGGCCAAGCGAAGCTCTCCCAGCCCCATCAGGGTCCTGCGCAGGGCCGGGTCTGAGACGCACCCCGTGACGGCAGCCTGCGTCCGAGGGCAGTGACGGCGATGCTTGGCGAAGGCTGGTTTCCGTGTGAAAGCTATAAATGCCTTTCCCTGAGCTGGCAGCTAATGAGTCATTTCTCTGCTGCTTCCCAGCCCGCTCTGGGCGTCAGGAGAGAGGAGCAAAGTTAGTGCTTGCAGGGAGTCTCCTTTGCAGCTCCCAAAATCTCAGAGAGAGGCCGGGAGGGCGCAGGCTGCCCTGCCAGGGACTGGCCGTCCCCCAGCAGCACTGCCTGGGCCGGGGGACAGGGAAAGCCATCCCATCCTGCTCCAAAGGGAGCATCCTGCATCCCACACCCCAACCAGAGACACGGAGGGGCCAGCTGGGCTCCCCATCCATAAAGGAAAGGCATTTCCCTTCTCTTCTCTCCTCACCCCCCACCCCTTTTTAAATTTTCCTAGAGCAGCTTGTAGTCCTTTCACTGCCTCATTTTTTCTCCTCTCTTTCACCCACTCCCATTGGCACCCATTTCTCACGAGTGGCACCTCTGCCTCCAGGGTCTGTGCTCCGCCCTGCCAGGTTTTGACAAACCAGACTGATCAGGAAGGGGTAAAAGTGACTAAAGATAAACAGCGCCCTAAAATCCTGCCTCGGAGTAACTAACCGCACACCATGCCTCTGGCCCGCGTGGCACCTGGACAGTTCATCCACGGGCGCTTCGACAACCCCAACGTTCACAGGTGAATAAAGCTGCCCAGGATGGCTCAGCCACGCTGCACGGGAACAGTCAGGGCCAGGAGCAGCAGAGAAAGGGGGTTTGGGAAAAAAAAAAATAATACAAGCAGGAAGATGGGGAATGCTGCTCTCCAGAAAACCATCGCTGGATGCAGCGTTACTATAGATACCCGTGAAAAAACCCACCCCACCACAACAGTAAAATCCTCAAAGAGAATCTCAAATGCAGGCACGCTATTTCCTACTTCCCTCCCTCCTCTCACCTCTCTTTTAAAGAACAAAACCGAAAAAGGAGCAGCAGCAGCTCCAGACGAGGAGGGGCACGCACATGGCGTGCACAACCCACAGCCATCTGCCCAAAGCTCTGGGGAGGGATGGGAGGGCACGGTGGGATGGAGAGGAGCGGAGCACGGCCCTCACGAGGAGCTGATGGCCAGGGGTCTATCTGACACCCAGCAATTGCAGAGCACTGCCATCCCCTGCTCCCTAGCAGGGTTTGATGATGGTTTTACCTCGTAAGAACAGGAGTACAGAGATCTTTCCCCAACAACGTCTTGATACGCCCCAAAAGCACAACAAGATACCGGATGCAAGGTCCTACTTGTTGGGAAGCCCCAGAACCACTTGGGACGGGTGGAAGCCAAGAAAGGGAATGGATGGAAAATTTCATCAGCAGTGGCTGCCCGGGATGCCCCAGTGTGGCACTGCCATGGGGCACACAAGCCAGCACCCCAGGGAGAGGTGTGATGGAGGCAGCCCAGCCTGGCACAGTGCTGGGATGATGGCCATCCTCCTTGTCCCCGCTGACGTCCCAGGCTAAGGTGTCTGTGCAGAACCAGGTCCCCTGGGAGGCAGTTTTTGGGACATCTGCAGGACCTGGGAACTGCCACTGCCTCCAAGCAGTGCGATGGAGCCAGAGACTGGCATCTCCAGTCACCTCTCAGGTGGGTCCCCACATTTTGCCCATGGGTGGGCGATGCTCAGAGGTGGTTCAGACACAGAGTTTCATGTCAGCCCTCACCATCCCTCGGACTCAGCCCCTGAACCCCAGTCGCTCCAGCTAGCTGCGATTCCTGTTCCCCGGGACGGTATTTTTAACCCGGGCAAGCTGGCGGAGCACCGGCCCCGTTCGCAAAGGCAGCGAGCGTGAGTCAGAGGAGGAGGCAGCTCTGGCCCCAGCCCGCCTTTGGAAAGAGGCATAATGCAATTACACCAGCTTGAATTTTATTATGAGAAATCGATGTGATGGAATTTTTATGCCTTGGGTTAGAAAATGGGCTCGGTGACAAACAGCGAGAGACGCCTGGGCAGCCGCCTTCACCTGCCACCCCGAGCCCTTTAACTCCAACATCACCCCTCCCTCGTCTCCTTATTAAGCCCAAGCCTCTCAAGCTCGCCTTCTGATTTGACAGCTTCCAGTAAGGGGTCCTGATCTTGAAGTTAAGGGCTGCGAAAAACCACCTCGGAAGAAAACTAAGCAGCAAGTGAACAATCACCGCTCGTTACACTTATTCTCCCTCCCACTCAGCCCTGGCTCCTGGGTTACAGCCCTGACTCACGGCACAGCTCCAGCAACCCCGCTGCGCTGACTCACGGCTTCTGCTCGCACATGTGCTCCCCCGGCCCCCTTCCTGTGGTGGAAAGGGGGGAACGGGGGCCAACAAAGACCCTTTTCCACAGCGCGCACACACCTAAGAGGCAGTGGAGCCTGAGGATGCATCCGCTGTACCTCAGATCCCTTCTGATCCCTACAGCACCTTGGGAGGCTCTTGGTGGGGGAGCAGATGAGCAGATGATGCCTGCTTGGCTTAAAGATGCCCAGTGAGGAGAGAAAACAGGAAAAGGTGGTGTCCTGGGACTGCCCAGCTCTCCTAAAACCAAGAGGAGGATTCAGCGCTGGGCTCCCTCACTAAAACACCTCCAACTCCGAGCACAGAAACTGCAGTGAAAGCGAGATGCAATCAGGAACGTGCCCGCAGCTCCAGAGCAAATTTCATTCAGCGCTTCTGGTGTAAACCAATCTGGGACCCCAAATCTCCAAGTGTCTGCAGCACGCCTATTAGACCTGATAAAATACTATTGTCTGAATAATATATTTAATGAGTCATGATGTTTGTCAAACACATGATTAAACACAGAATTCCTGGCATTCGTGGGCTAGCTGGGTATCATATGAATAATGCATCACTTCCCCAATATATCTGGATATGAATAATTGTATCCAATATCTGCCCAGTGCTGATATATATTATGAATATAATCTATTTATTGCATATTATATTTATTATTTAAATGCAGGTGATTGTATTCTGCCTATTCCAATTTCCTCTGCAGCATTTCTCCACCTTCCCCCCATCACACACTCCAGCTTCCCACCGCCAGAGACCAGGGCTGCACTCAGACCGCAGACGGGGCTGGGGAGGGGGGACGGATGGACCCCTGGTTCTGGCAGCTGACCTGTCCCCAAGCCCAGCCCTCCCAGCGCCTTTCAAGCAGCTGTGAAGTTGCTTTGCCTCAGGATGGTGGGCGGTTTCACGGCTATGAAGGCTTGGGCTAGACTCAAGGATATTTAATTCAATGAATGGATGAGACCTTTTGCAATCCTCCCACCTGCTGCATTTCATGAAATGTGAAGTATCTGGTGTTTTTTGAGGGGGTTGATTCATTAACAAAATCCTGCTTGCCAGCGCAACGAGCCGGGCTGCCTTCACCTCTCCTTCTCCCTTGGGGAGGTGAATCCCGCCGGCTCCTGGGGCTGGGGTGCGTCACAGCAAAGTCCCTGGAGCAGCTCGGACGTGGGGATGAGGGGCAGGCTGTCGGGGCACAGTGTGGGGCTGGGGGTCTCAGGCAAGAGGTGATGCATTACTCCGCTCTCCAGGAGGCAGAGGATGCCCCTACTCCTGCTCCCAAGAGCATGGGGGGACAGAGAAGATTTTTGGGTCCTTTTCCGCTGCATCACATGGTCTCCAGGCAGCAGGGAGGTGAAGGCCAGTGGCAGCTTTGATCTCCGCCGTTATTTTTACATTAAAGAGACTTTGCAAATCGTGTTCCCTGCCCCTCCGTGAATCTTGGCACTAAGGAGGCACCCGGGGAACAATCACCTCCCAGGCCAAGGGGAGCATCGCTCACGCTCTTTCAGCTCCCCACAGCTGCCTTGCAGGAGCCTCGCCTGATGAGCACAAGGAAAGCCAGCGTCCCCACAGCTTTGAAGTCAGCTTTTCCAGGTGGAAAAGGAGATATTTCGCCAAGATGAGGGGCAGGCGAAGCACCAGAGGCAGGACAATACACGGCACAGGAGATGCTTCCTGTGGGAAGTGGCACCAGGAGGGTGAGGAGAAATAGCTCAACCCACACCAAAATAAAAAATTCCTGGTGAACCCCAGTTCACCACGGACCCCAGCCCATCCATCCCTCCTCATACACACCGAAGATCCCTCCCTGGACTGGGCAGCAAGGACACCGTTTACCAGGTGTCTAAATGAGGAGGTGCAGCGTTTCTCAGCCTTATACCCTGCTACCCAATTAATTACCCTGTGCGTGAAAAGAAGAAATTCCAAGCAAGGAATTAAAATAAAATACAGATTTTTCTACCTTGTAGCTGGTTTGCGAGAAATCTCATCTCATCTAAACTTGCCTCAGGATAAATAAAATCTCCTTTGCCAATATCTTCAATCACGAATATGGAGGAAAGAAAAACGGGGGCTGGGGAATTGCTCTTAAGGAAAATGAAGAGCGCTTGAATTTTAGGCTCTGCCCTGCCCGTGCAAGATAAGAAATGGAGCCAGGGTACTCAGAAGCTTTAACAGAGGAATTCCATGGGCCACAGGCAAGAGTGTGAGCTCCCACCTGAAATTGGTGTTGGAAAGCCGTTGGACAAATCAGCTGAGCACACGCCCAGGCTGGGCCCTGCCGCTGCGACGGCCATTTGCGCCTGTGGCCGACGCTCGGCACGGGGAGGAAGCACTGGGCGCAGGGAAGGACATGGGGCACCAAGGGTGTGCCAGCGCCCACCGTGCTGGTTTTGGAGATGGGGCTAAGAAAGGTTATTTCATTTGAACCTTTACATATGAATCAGTGCATGGGACATTTTTTAAAGGGATCAGAGTCCCACGGAGAAAATTTTTGGGGTCCACACAAGATAAATGGCTGAAAACCAAGGCACCACCACAGCCACGGGAGGAGATGGCCCACGTGACAGGTGACAGCCCCACAGCAGAGGTCCCAGCTAGGAAACCTTCTCCACCCAAAAGTTTGTTTCTTTAATTCTCCTCTGGAGCCGTTTCCAGGCAAAGCCAAAGCTACAAGCCCCAGCCCTACAGCAAACTCCACTTCAATTTCTCCACTTTTCTGCTTGCACAACCTTCCCACGGAGACAGCGGAGCCACCTGAGCGCCCTACCTACCATCCAGCCCAGAGCAAAATGGCTTTTAGGTCACCTTGGGTGGGGCTGATGCCATGGTAACACCAAGGATGCAATTCCCCTTTCTGCCCCACACGTGAAAAGGCTGGGCCTGCCCGCTGGCGCACAGGGACAAATGCTGCTGAGGTGCCCAAACCTCCAAACCCTGAGTCTCATTTGTCCCGCAGCAGCAGGGCTGGGGGCTCCTGTACCACCATGGTGCCGGCAGGGATGGGGCTGTGCTAAACCCCTCCGGCTAGCTGCAAGCACAAACGAGTCCGAATTGTGCCTGGATACTCCTCTCCAAGCCGAAAGGATTTGATCCTTAATGATCACTTAATTCACCAAGGCCGGCTGCTGGCAAGAAAACCTCAGTGTCAAAGTGCAGTTTTCACGCAGCGCGCTGGAGAGCCTGCCAGCCTCCCTGCAAAGCAGCAGCTCCGACGGGCGCAAAGGCGCGAGATGGATGGCTCTGACGGCACGAGGAGACGCCAAACCCCTGGGGACGCTGCCTCTGCTCGAGCAGATGAGGCTTCACAGGGAGTTTAATTTGCTGCAGAGCACCCAGCTGGGAACCTGCACAGGGGAACCGCACCGCAGGCGAGCCCGAGGTTTCCCTTGCCTCCATGGAAAGGCGTCCTTTGAAGCTACTTCGGGTAATTAGCTGTTCACCGATCTTGCTGGCAATCTCCCAAGCTCCCCGCGGAGCTCCCAAGACAGAAACGCTGTCTCTGTTCAGCTGCGTCCCCGCCATGGAGCGAGGGGTCCCCATGCATCACCCCAGGTGCAGGGTCCGTGCACGGCCTTTGGCTCTGGAGGGGGCATGAGGAGCCCCACGTGCTGAGCCTGGCGGGACGCTGCGACCAAGCCTGGCTCCTCATGAAGCGCCTGCAGCACCCAGGCTGGCGAGCAGGAGCAAGGATGTGCTAACGAGGGATTTCCACGGGGAGAAGGGCAAATCCAGCCTGGCCCACGCACACATTTCTGTGTGCCCCCCCCGCTACTATTGAGCATCCCTGCTGCATCCCAGAGCAGCAAGCGCAGTCCTGCTCCGGGGAGAAGCAGCTACTAGGGCCCCAAAAAGGTGGGGCTCAAGCCCTTCTGCTCCCTGGCACATTTAAGCAAACAATTCAGCTGAACATCTCTCTACAAACTGATTTCCACGCTTGAAGAGGCTGAAAACTTCAAAGCCTGGAGTGAAAAAATAAAAAAAAATACCCACTAATAATAATAATAATAATAATAAACCAGAGGCTTTCCAGCCCGACAAGCCCGCAGTACTTCCAGCATGACTAATACTTTCCATGTGAAACAATAATCCGTGGCGCTAAATTTCTCATCTCTAGGCACGCTGCAGAGAACAGGTGGGCCCTGCCCAAATTCACCTCCGAGCAGGACCTTTTATACGGCAGCTTTCTGCTCTCGTCATGGGGAAAATAATAAACTCCCTGAGCACCTGCAAATAAGGACAGTCAGATTCCAGCCACGGAGCCAACAAAGCCTTAGGTCCTCGGAGCAGGATGCAGAAATCCTCCTTTGTTTGACAGCAGATCTTATGGCAAATCTCACGCATAGCGGCCCCAGATCAGAGAGGGGACGGCACAGCCAAGGCCGCCCAGCACCCTTCCCGGGCAGGGTCCATCCGCAGGCTCCGGGTCTCTCCCTGCCCTCACCCAGGTGGGATGGTGGCCAAGATATGAAAACCTTTGTCTTTGCAGAGGTCTGTCCCCAGCAAAGCAACACTTCCAAGCCCAGACAGCCCCACTGCCCACCTCCAGCTCCATGCAACCTCTCCCAGCCCCAGGAGATGCTGCATGCACAGAGACTGGACCAAACCAAGAGAACAAAATAAATACGTACAAACAATCTTCGTTTAGTTTGACAATAATTCACAGATGCCTCCAGCCCTCTTCTAAAGAGCTCAGGCTGAAAAGGGGCCCAGAGCTTTCCCAGGGAGATTGCTCAGCAAGACGCGCCCACAAAGCCTTAACCTGTGACTGCGAGAGCTGGGCACGAAGGGGTTGAAACCAAATAACAGCACCTCCACGGGCAGGAGCCTGGTGAGCGAGTTACCCAGTTAATGGTACAGCAGGACCACGCTCCTCACCGCCTGTTCCAGCCCAGGCTCCCTTAAACCAAGTATCAGTCATGGTGAGGATGATGGATGCATGCTCTGCTGCAAGACTGTCCCGTGGGGCTGGGGCGTGGGGGTCCCTGCGAGCTCTCCGGGGAAATTGTCACTGGGCTGGGGAGGGATGCCTGGGGTGGCCCTGAGCAGACTGGAAGGGACGCACGTTGCCTCAGCACTGGGCTCAGCACCCCGCTCACCCGCCCGGGGCCCTACCGCAGGGTCTTGCGGATCATGTCCTCGTCGGTGATGCCGTAGTAGGTGAGCGTCTCGTTCCAGGTGGGGTTGAGCGTGTTGCGCAGTGTTTTGGTTCTCAGCTTATTCGCCTGGAAAAGAAAAGGAGACGGTGGTCAGTAGGACCCGGCCCCAGGTGGTTGTTTGGGCACCGAATGCACCCATGGGCAAAGAGGGAGAGAGGAGAAAAGAAAGCAGTTTGGAGATGAAGAGCACTTGGTGCTGTCGTCCTTCTGCCTCAGTGCCATAACCTGGGTGGTCCTCGATGGGGCAGCCCCAATCCACCCCGACCGCAGCGAGAACCAGAGAGGCAGAGGCACAGCAACTTGCTATTGGCGAAAAAGTCCAATCCCACACCCCGCATCCTGGAAACAGCCAGCAAAATGGGAACCTTGGCAGAGCACAGAGGATGGAGATCTCATTTATGCAGCAGGAGAGAGCACAAAATTGTCTTTTCAGGTTCATTAAAAAACACCAATTTGCTGTTCTGCCTGTTTATTTGCAATTCTGCTCCCAGCACAGCTCCCGTTCCTGCCTGACTCAAAATAACTTCCTCGATACACATTTCGTTAGCACTGGCAACTCTTCCAGCGCCGCAGCTCTGCGGAGCGGGTGGCCAAGGACAGGGGGAGAGCAGAAGCAGAAGGGCCGCAGGGTTCAGGTGGGGCTTCTCCATCAGCCCCCCGGCCTAGGACAGCCTGGCAGAGCTGCAGTTTCCCCTCTAATTAGGGGTAAGGGCAGAAAGTTCAATCCCTGCCTCAGCCACCACTCGGAGTAAGGAACTCCTATGAAATCAATGCTTCAAAGTTGTCTTGCGCTTTGCGGGAAGCCGCTGCCTTCCCCATCTTCGGTTCAGCAGCCCTGCGCTGGAGGCGAGCAGGACATGAAGTACAGGGTGAAGAAAAGAGCTTGTCACCTTGTCAGCATGTCCTTTCCCCAACGACAGCACCCCAAACACACCACCTCTCCCAGAGATGGCTGCCAGCTGGAGAAGCTGCCATGAGGGACCACGGCACAGCCTCTCACTGCCAAACGCTTTGTGCAAAGCGGCTCCTTGCTCTGGGTTTGATCTCTCCGAGACGGAGAAAGCCTCCGAATTCTGTGCTGTGCTTTCATTTAGCTTTCCAAAGCCGTTTCTGCCTCCGGAAGAAACCCGGGCCCCGTGCAGTGCTGAGCGAGGAGCCGCGCAACGCTGACTGCTGGGTTAGCAGGAGGAGAGCCCTGGAGCAAGGCAGGATGCTCCAGGAGCCGACCGGGATGCAGGGGGCAGAGACTCAATTAGCAGCAGCATCAATCCCCAGCAGGAGCTCGTCTGCCTCGGCTGGGCCGCGCGCAGGCAGCCAGCGCTGCTGCTCCTGGGCACCAGCCTCGCCGCGTCGGTCCCTGCGTGGCCGGAGGCACATCTGGGGTGACAGCAGAGTGACACAAACCAAAGGAGACTGCAGCCAGGTGCCCTCGTGGCCTGCCATTGCCGTTCATTTAATACCTCCTCTGCCTTAAATCTTCCCTTACTTTGAAAAGTTCCTTCAAACAAGGCACTTGGTCGTACCAGGTCTCATCCCACCCCTATTTTATCTCCTTTCTCGGTGATATTGTGGCCACCATGCCAGGTTTCAGCCTGAGAAGCAAGGCAGGTATCAGAGCGGGAGCATGAAGCCGGCTGCGGGTGACAAGGACAGTGGGGAAAGCGCCCCGACGGCACCCACTGCCCGCTCAGACCCGCTGGGGCCTGATCCTGCAGCAGGGCAGGAAGGAAAGCAGGTTTAGCCAAGAGGGTAAGGTGATGGGCACCATCCAGCAGCCAATGCTGCCCTGGGCAAAGGGGGCAAATTAAATCAGGGCAGCTGAGCTCTGGGAGCGCCTTTTCCTCCCGTCTGGAACACCCATCCTGCTGCCGGAACAGTTGTGCAGAAACACGCAGCCCAGGACACATTCCCCATCCTCCCACGCCTGCTCGCTTCTCCCGGAGCAGATTTGGGCAGCGTGGTTTGGAAACAAGGCACGGAGAGAGCGAGCACATCCACGGAAGCAGAGGGAGGCGGGGGCGAGGAAAAGGCCCTTGCTCGCGGAGTCCGCAGCTCCCGCGCTACCCCAGGCTCGGAGCTCCCCTCCCACCTCTCCGGTCTCCATCACCTCCAGCAGCAATGCTAATCCATGCCATTTGCAAAACATGGAAATGACAGATAATATCGCTGATGAAAGCGCTCCTGGCTCTCCTATTTCCAGCGGAACTTGAAATGTGGTTAAAAACTCCCTCTACCGCCCTGAACGTTATGATAATTCAACTGAACTGTAACAAGTAAATATAACTCTCCCCAAAAGGTCTTTCCTTTAGTGTAAAATAAGAGTGCAATTAATATTCATAACACATACATTTAGCATTTAAATTCACCGTCCCCATCAGTTACACCAAGCTCTCACTACACATCAATATCTTTAATTACTCTTCTCTCCAGCAAGCGCTGAACCCAAGTAGATGGAAATATTTCCCTTACGATTTATACTCCGCTTTATTATGATCTGAGGGGTTTTAAATGCAAAAGAAAAAAGGGGAAAAAAAATAAAAACAAAAGCAGCTGATTTGTTTACAGCCCCAGATCGCTTCACTCGCTGCTTCCTGAGTGCAGCACATGCATCCCCTGCTCCCAGGGCGAGGAGTCCGGGCTGGCACCCAGCTCCCTGGCAGCGTTTCATCGGAGAGGCACCTGCTGCCCCAGCAAGGATGGATTTAGCCCCAGTTCTCACCTCCTGCCCACCTGAGCCAGAACCAGGAAGGAGACTCGAGGGCTGGCTGCCGCAAGTAGCATCTCCCAGGTGAAGAGCTGCTCCCTGGGGAACCTCCCTGATCCAAATTCAAAGGGCAGCCCCGGGAAGGGAAGGAGAAGCAAAAAGAAGCAGCAAAAGGCATCTCACCTTACTGGCTCCGGGAAGCAAGTGCAATTTGACGTAGGGATCGGCTAAACCATTATGGTCCATCGGCTTCAGGCCCTGGAGAGGAAACAGCAAAAAGCAGGAGTCAGGACAACAGCAACCGGGACGTTGTCGGTCCGTAGAGTAATTGCACTGTTTCCTTGGGATTAGGGAAGGAGGAGAGTACAGTCGGTGCAGGGTCCGTGCTGTGCAGCAATGGCTGAGCACACGCAGCGTTCAAACCTCATCTGCGGTTTGCGCCGAGGAGGAGCTGGGGGAAGGCTTCTCACCCGTGCTCAGCATCGGCCGCGGAGCATCTCTCCGCTCTTCCAGTGGCTGGCTCCGACATCCCGATCACAATTAATTTGGGGGTTAAGTAAACCAGCGCAGTGATTTTCGAGGTTTAAAATTACAGGGTTTTGTCATTTAATAATTGCTTATGAGCAAACACACACCTCTGCTGTTGTGGTGTCACTTTTAAGCGCTCCCCAAGGGTGTGATAGCACCTACCTACTCTCAGCTATTAAGGCTCAGCTGAAGGCAGAACAGGTTTTGGGCCAGCGGGAGGCTGTCGCCAGCCGGCTGCCACGGCGTTTGCAGGGAAATCTGGGGGTACCGGAGCACAAAGGCAAGGAAACACTCGCTACGGCCATTCCTGATGGATTTTCTATGAGACCCTCACAGCTCTTAAAGGATGATGTGGATCATGTTTGTTACAGCGATGCTGTGGGGCTGATCCCGCTTCGGGCAGAGACAAACTTGCTCTTCTTCTAAACAATCAGCGGGCTGAAAATTATCTGAGGGTGAGGGGCAAACCCAGCCCAAAGCTGTGACTGCACAGCCCACGTGGAAACAAACTCCACAGGGTAGGGAAGCAACACAGGAGCATGAAAAATGGAGCCTAATTTTTACCGGTCCTTAGTGGAAATGATAACAGCTACACCACGAAAGCCCTTGGATTATTCCCAGCCTGGCACGGGATCCCTGCAGGGGTTATTTCCAGGCTGTCTGAAGGCAATACTCCGCCTGGATCAGGGGAGGGTTTCTCGGCAGAGCTACCCATCCAAGCCCGGCTCCAACCCAGGCAGGGTAACGCTAACGACTCGTCGCACCCTCTGTGAGATGAGCAGAGCATTCGGTGCCCGGGATTCATAAGCGCGTGCCGCTGCCAGGGATCCACCTGGCAGGAACACATTCGTTCCGGGCAGCTGCTGGAAAGGCTACGTGCAACGAAAACGTAATCACTTTCAAGGCACGGTTTGGGCAAATCCAAGAGGGAAACGCTGAGGTAAATCACTTCCATACCTCACACGTGAAGTAACGCGCCCGGCATAGCTGAGGGCACAAGGCAGCCCCGGGGGACGTCCCTCCGCCGCCCCTCCCGGATCCACACAACTCGGCCGAGGGTCCGAGCTGCTCCTGACCTTGGTGAGGGCTCTGCTCCGGAGACCGGCATGCTGCCCCGGGGCAAGGGAGACCAAATGGTGCCCAGCAAAGAGGATTTTGCTTTTAAAGCAGAGCCAAAAGGATAAAAATAACAGCAGCAAATGGAGGCTAAACGGCTCGGCTGTAACGGCAACGCCGCTCGGGTGACGTCCCTGGCCCAGCGAAAGAGGAAGGCAGCAGGTATGGAGGAAGGTGGTGGCATCGGCTGTGGCTCCACAGGCAGACAGGGCAGCAAGGGGCTGGGCTGGTCCCCAGGCTCCGGATGGGATCCGGCTGGGAGCACAAACCGCTCCCGGCTGAGCCAAGCAAAGGCTCCCGCAGCCTCCTGCCGCAGGGGTGCTCCCCCCACCCCACAGCAAATGGAATCAGGCAAGCAAGCAAATTCCCAAGAAAATAGATGGAGAAAGACAGGCAGCCCTGTAATTCACCCATCAATTCAGTTCAATTAAATTACCTTCTGAGGAGGCTATTAAAGGCTTTTTTAATAGATGTGCTATGAAAAATGGAGTGACAGGAGCCTGGAAAATGGCTCCTAATGTCACGTCCCCCTCCCTCCCGCGTTACTCAATACAAGTTTGGCACGGGGCTGCATTTGACATCAGAGCAGCCCCTACGGCTCTGCCCCGCAAAGATGCTCCCCCTCTGTGGAGGGACCTCCACCCTAAAGTGGGGCAGAGGAGAGCCACAGAGTACTCCGTCACTGGGACAGAGTCTCCCATCGGCTTCAGCCAGCACAGCCCCAGCTCCAACCAGTCCTCCTGCCAGGACCAATTTACGGTGCTGTGCATCACAGCACCGGCAATGGAGCCAAGACTGAGTTGGATCTTTTCCGTTCCTCTACCCAACCCCCAAATCCCTGCTGCAATCCTACGGAGACCGATGTCCCCGCTGCATCCCAGCTGCTGCCAGCTGCATTCCGTGCCAGTGACATTTAGCTAATCAATAGGATTTAATTACGATTCAGGCTAATCGGGCTGCCGATTAACGCCACGCTAGAGGCATACAGAAATCACAGGAGATGGATTCGTCACACCGTTTGCCCCACGGCGAGCTGCCCGCCCAGTGAGCAGGCTCCCTGCCGCCCAAAAACCAGCCTGGATGCCTCTTCGTGGGCCAAAGCATCTTATTCCGAAATGGGGCAAACCCTGCGCTTCCACCCCAACAGCCCAGAGGAGAGACAGCTTTGAGACGGGAATTTCCCTGCAGTAATAAATATTTATGAGCAAATTCATAAGTAATGCTCCGTGCAGACCTCCAGCGCTCGGCTTCGGTTGGAAGTGGGGGAGCATCCAAATGCTCATCAGGGTGGAAACTCCCGGGTGTTTTCTAGCCGCGGCTGCAGCCAGCGGCACAGGGAGAGTGGCCCGGGTACGCTGGCACGGGTATGCTGCACTGCTGCCTGCCCAACCACCTTGGGCTCGCCCAGGGCATCTTCCTCCTGAGAGCAGCGGAGCTACAGGATAGCACAGCCCGACAGCGCCCGCGCTGCCGCACACCCCATAGATCCCCTATAGCAGGTTATTATCTCGCTCCGTGCAGCAGGTTGGGCTTTGCAGGACTACGCAGACAAGCAGACCCTCACCCAAGCCACGGCACCGCATGCTCAGACGCAGACTCTAGCACCTGCACGTTAATTGTCTCCTTTCTGTCACATTTTATAGGAGGGGGTGACGCCGTTCCCCACACGTGATGGTATGGACTGACATAACCCTGGGAGACCCTGTTGCGCAGCTGCTCCCACAGTCCAGAAACGGGCTCCCACACCACCCTGATTTACTCTCCCACCCTTCCAAGCCGAGCTGCAGCGTGTCTGGATTCAGCCGCGCCTGAAGCGTGAAAGGCAGGGTGCGGGCAGGGCTGCGGCCAACACCAAGAGCCGTCAGCGTGAGACGGCTCCGGCAGCCTGCCCACTTCTGCCTGCATGGGGCCCGGAGCTTTCTGCCGGCCACACCAACCGCAGCCCTGCTCCAGCGCGGGAGCAATAGGGTTTCTTAGTCCTTACCTCCCCAGTGCTGCGATTCCCCAGGACAAGCCTTTGTCTCGGCCCATGCTGCAGCACCAGTGAGTCCCTGTGCCATGACAGTTGCCCGGGGCTCAGGCCAGCGTAGCAGGGGTGACAATCTGGTGCTGGCTGGAGAGGTGTGGTGGCTGCCCCACCTGCTGAGACCGTACCCCAAGGCTGCAACCACTGAAGGCAACACCAAAGCACAGGACTGTCCCAAGTGGTGCTCCTCGAGGAGGTGGATGCTCCTTGAGTGTGACGCAATCTCCCTTCTCCCTGCAATGCAGGTGTGGACCAACAGCAGCCCCACATTCAATCCGTTCATCTCCAGGAGGAACTAGGACCCTCGCTTCCCTGGCTAGAGCCTGCAGAGATGCCGGGCGCTTGCTGCCTTCCAAAATCAGCTTCCAGATGTCCATCTGCTGGCACAAAGTGCCCGATGGCAGGGCAGATCTATGTGCTATTAGGGAAACTGAGGCACCAAGCACCTCGCTCCTGGTGTAAGCAGACAGCCTGGGGATAGCCCCACAGCTACCGGCTTCCACACCTCCCACAAAGCAAATTTCCTTTCATTCCCTATTCTAGCTGCACCCAAACGTGGGATATGGACCTGAGTGTCTGGAAACACCCAGCATCTCACAGATCCCGCTGTGAATGTCACCAAGAAACACCTGAGATGTCCCCAGGCACTCGGCACCAGGGCAAATCCCCCTGGCGTGGAGCAGTTATCCCAGCCTCTGGCACAATGCAGCAGCTGATGGCTGCAGAGCGGAAAATTGGTGGCAGAGCACGACTGATCGGATTTAACCCATCACCCGTGCCTCCAAGAGCCCACTAACCTCCTTGCCGCTCCCCGGGAGGCAATAACAGGACTTATGAGGGA
Source organism: Ardeotis arabs (assembly GCA_011801015.1). Classification (NCBI taxonomy): domain Eukaryota; kingdom Metazoa; phylum Chordata; class Aves; order Otidiformes; family Otididae; genus Ardeotis; species Ardeotis arabs. The sequence continues at coordinate 72,891 of JAAGAY010003227.1, forward strand.
CATCAGCAGATATAAAACTGCTGGAGATTAAAATAAATCGGGATCAAAAGGGAGAGAGAGGGTTGTTCAGAGGGGTTGTCAAAGGGAGAAAGAAAAACCCATCCCACGTGGCTGAAACAGTCCAGGTGTCAATAGCTGCTGGCAGTGACTGAGGGTCCAGGACTTGGGATGCATCCTGAGGCCACCTTCCTTGGGGGGCTGAGACATCATACCCAAGACACCGACCAGGCCAGCCCCAGCCCAGATCCAAGGGCAGCGCGCATCCCAGCGCTGTGCTGTGGCTCACACGCGTGGCCCTGGTGCTCCCCGGCCCCCGCATCGCCTCCTCTACTGCACTACTTCTAGCGTCTACGCGGCCAACGCCGGCTGCCACCAACGGCAGCCAGGGTGCTGGCCCTTACCTTTTTGTAGTCAAGTTTTGGCAGCTTTCCCCAGGCGAGAGATGAAATGAGAGCGAGCAGATGGCAATGTAAATAAAAAGAGAAAAATGGGAGAATGAGAGCAGAATGGAAATGAACAGGACTCGAATGCTTGAATGTCAGAGCGGCGAGGGGGGATCTGCCCACCCCACGAAGAGGGGCGATGCCGGTGCTACGTGGTGCCCTCAGCCCCATGGGATGGGGTCAGAAACCACTATTCCCGTACGGCCGGGTGGGCACGGCGAGGAGCAGGGCTCTCTGTCATCAGCCCTGCCTTTGCTCTCGCTGCCGTTAGTTCTACCACTTGCGGGTCTCCTTCCTCCTCGCCTTCCACCCACTGCAAACCCAGTTAGAAATCTCCTCCTTGGCACCGCTCCCGAGCGTGCCAAGGGAAACCTGACCCAGAGGCTGCTGGCAAATTCATGGGCGACAGGCACGGGGGTGACAGGGAGGGAAGCAAAACCCGCTGGCTGCCTCATCCTCCCTGTCCCAGCAGCCCTGCCCAGGGACCTACGGGTGCTGGGCTTGCCCCTCAGCCAGGAGCAGCTCCAGGTCTGCTGGGGCAGATGCCTCCACGCTCATCCCCAAGACAAGCTTTTGTGCCCAAGGTCCCATTCCAGACGGGCAGAACCCTGCGGCGGGGACGTGCGGGCGCAGCACCCAGCGCAGCGGGCTCCGGGCTGCAAATAAGCCAGTTGCAGCTGGAGGGGAGAGGAGCATCCTACGAATGCAAACGGCGTGGGCTGATTGTCCAGGGGCCCAGCACACAGCCTGTTCCCCTGCAGCTTCTCCCTTCTTCTGTAAAAACCCTCACCCCTTCCCAAGATCTACAGAGACTCAGGTCTTCTTCCACCAACTCACCGCTATCGGGGCCCAGCTGTGCTGACCTGAAGCCCTCACTACTCTGGTTCTCACACCAGGTGTTGCAGAGAGGAGCTAAGCAGTGCCCAGAAGCACCTTTCACAGGCCCAGGAGAAGAATCAGGACCTCAGTTATCTGTTTCCGCTCCAAAATGTGGAAAACACTCCTAATTGCCTCAATCACGCAGACGGCAAAGGCGCTGAGGCAGAGCACTTTGTGGCAACGATTAGCAGCATTTAAAAGAGCCATTTATAAACTGACAGCCGGTCCCAGCGTCAAGTAAATAACAACATCGGGTTGGGTGCTTTTCTAAAAACCATCAACAGCTGCAACCACCTCGTCACAGGGACGAGCAGCTGCCTCCATCCCACTGGAAACACCCTGAAAGGCAGGGATGGAGAAGGAGAGGGCAGAAGCACGTTTGGTCCTCGCCCAGCGCTGAGACATACCTTGGCTTTATTGATCGTGCAGTGCAGAGCATTGTTTTCTTGATCATAGAGCAAGCTGAAATCCAGCGTCCCCAGCGTGGCTGCAAAGGAGAAAAGATGTTATTAACCCGCAGGGTCCAGCAAACACTGCCTCTTCTCCCTCTAAGCACAAAAGGAGTGAATGAAGATGCTGGAGAAACGGCTGCAGACATTATAAAACACAAAGCATCCTCTTGTGAGCCTGGTTATGAAACACCCCTTCATGCTGGGAGACTGGTGGCCATCCCCACGCCCGGCTGGCAGAGCTGGCGCAGTCCTGGGAGAGGACCGAGGGGGATGAACGACTGCAGCTCGCCCGGGGACTGCGGCCAGCGCAGAGGCTTCACCTCCGTGGGCTTTCACATGGGTCAACCCCATCCATCAGCAGCCCTACTGCAGCCAGCAGCTTTCTGTCCCCCAGGAGCTGAAGTCTCTTCTCTGGGAAGACCTGGGCACAGCTGGGACACAGCCGAGACCCAGTGTTGGCACATCTCCCCCATCCAATGCCACTGGCATTCCCAGAACATGTATTTGTATACTGACACCTTCAAACAAACGAGCCACCAATGGGATCCCTTCCCAGCTCCAATTTGGCTGCAAACTGTAAATTAAACCCAGTGAGAGTGGGAATGCTTTTACAGTTAAAATGAAAAACACCAACAGCTTTTAATCAGAGCAGCATTCCCTTACGGCATCCGCAACCGAGGAACAGCAGCAACAGGGAAGCTCCTGAGAGGGGACCACGGGGAAGGAGCAAGAGACCAGAACAAACCAGAAGAGCCTCAGCAGGAAAGTACATTTGATCTGAGAAATTCTTTCCCTTTGGACAATCTGAGCATGTCATGCTAATCAAAAGTAGAGGAAAAGCCTTAAGAAGACAGGCTTTCCCAAAACATGGTTTAACCCTCTCCAGGGCTCCCAGGCCCAATTCACACACCAAAGCTCGGAAACGGAGCAGCATCTCCCCAGCACAGCTTCTCCTGCCGCCGGCCTTGAACTTCCAGGGTGGCTCTGCACCCCGCAGCCCACACTTTTCCATGCCCACCTTCCCAAAAGGAATGCCACGCAGCATTCCACCGCTGTTTCCAAGGTAACCGCACCTTCCCGCCACACGTGCAGGTTCAGAGCAGAGGAAGAAAATCCCAAATAAAAACCAGAACAATTTTGCTTGATGTCAAAGCTGGGTTCGCTGCCCGGGAGGCAAGTTAGACAAACTTCATGGCAGGAAACGAGGTGCTTTATTCCAGAGTAAATGGCCTCTGCAGAAAGCCACCCTGGGAAGCGGCGGATATTCAGGGGACTGGAACCTTCCTGCTGCAATTTCACAGCGATCTTCTAGCCCAAGCACGAGCGAACTACAGGTTTGCCTGCTAGCAAATAAAAATCATCGCTCAGGAACAAATACCTTGCCTTCAAAGCAGAGTAAATATTCAGGGAGATTTCTGGCAGAACAACACACCCCTCCTCATTCCAGAGTAATTTCATGGCGCGTTAGCTATCTGTTTAGGTAAGGCATAAATCAGAGGGGTTCACCTGCCAGGGGGATGGAGGTGATAAGGGTGAGGCCAAACATGCAACACCTTGTGTGTCATGTATGGGTTTGGCCCAAAATGGGCATTTCCAGAGCAATTACCGGCCAGACTCGCTCCACATCACGCAGGGAGGAGGAATGCGCAGCAGCGCCCAGCGCGCTGGCAGCCGCCTGTCCCCTGCCCAGCGATGGGGAGCTCACGGCCGCTTCACAGCACCAGCCCGAGGTGGGTAAGGCTCTACGGCACACGAGTGAAACCCAAGTCAGCAAAACTCAACAAATCTGCATTTTCACTCAAGAGCAGAAGATGAAGCCTCCGGTTTCGGAGCCTCATCATTTCCACCTGCCCTTTAATCAGCCGCTTCCTGCCAGCCCTGCCACTCGGCCCTCCCAAGTTCAAGCTGTTATTTTATTTTTATCACAGAAGGGGGCCGCGGCTTAGCCTGCTGCATTTGGCAATTTATAAAACAAATTAAAAGCTTGGCGTGAAAACAGACTTTGGCCAGGAAATCCTGACAAAGCCTCCTGTCCCCTCAGTGCCACAGCCCATCCCAGGGGCGAGGGCAGGGGGGAGCCCTGCTCTGGCAAGATGGGCAAAACCCCAAAAGCATCGTCGCATGGCAGCAGACGCTTGTTTTGCAGTTGGGGACGCAGCGCTGGTGATCCATGAGCAAACCCTGAGCAGTTCCCATTCATCGCAGAGCTGCAAGCAGGCAGGAGGGCACGGACAGGGATGTGCGCAGCCCTGCCAGGCTCCGTCCCCAGCTGTCCTCCAGCCCTGGAGGGGTTCTCCTCCTCTCCCTCTATGCAGGGATTTGTTTTGTTGATAGCGAGTCTCAATTCCCAGGGAAGGGTCTGCCTTCGGCAGAGGGATGTGGAAATATTAGCAGAACATGTTGTGCTAATTGCCTAAAAACGCGGCCGTATGGAGATGACAAGAGGGATCAGGCTAACTTGGGGTTTGGCAGCTAAGGTGCTGCTACGGAGCCGAGGGCCAGCGCTGCTGCCAGAGCCAGGACCCAGCGGGGCGGATGCTGAGGACGCATCTCCCACAGGAGCAGAGTGCCTGTGGCGCGGTCACAGCCACGCGCTCTGCGCTACCACCTGGGGATACGCTGCCGGGGCAACGGATCCAGCGCAGCCATGAAGGCTGGTGCTCAAGCTGCCTGCATCCCCAGCTCACTGCTCCCAGGCAGACTGGTTGCTCGGGGACCTGAGGAGATGGCAGGAGACCTCCAGTTGAATCCAGGGATGGGAGCCACCCTGCAGCCCACAACAGCTCCGTACAAACCCGTACGGGACCACAGCCCAGACGCAGAGCCAGCCCCACGCTCCTGGAGCGGGGAGCGCACCGAGCGAGAAGCCAGGCAAGCCAACACCAACACACCAGCACGGGTCTCACCGCTCTCATCCCTCCTGCAAAACCGCTGGCAGCATGTCCAGCCCTGGCTGTGGGAGACCTCCCATCTCCAGCCACCCAGGGAGGCACCAGCTCCAAACAGGGCCCTTCCCAACGCAGCCAAATTGCCCTTCTTTATCACTTTCCTCCTCCCACCTGTCCTCACAGCTGAGACGCATCTCAATTCTGCTCTTAATTAGGGGAGCAGTTGCCTAAAAAAGAAAAAGGCAGCAATTAGACTCGAAGCACTGTTACTAGACATGTTTAACTCGACTGGGCTATTCTGATCACTGCCCTCTAATCACACAGGCTGCAAATAAAAAAAATATAAATAAATGTCTTTGTCAGGCACTACAAAGGCAGCTTTGCGCTCTCCAGACAGCAGGCAGGATGTATCGTTATTATTACGATTATTCTGCTCCAATGATAAAATAACCATTAGGAGAGCCGCGCTCGTTAGCAGGTTCTGACCCTCTTTCCTCTCCATGAATTGGGAGAGATTGATGGCAAGGTGCCAGCCAGGGCCTGGCATTTAACACAGGCTCTAAAGAGGAAAATAAATCTGACTTGCACAGGAACGCGGCCTCTTCTCCTGCTGACCTTTGGGCATTTTGATTAATTCAGCGGGCCACAAAATTATTAGAGGCCAGCGTAACCAGCAGATGCGTCTCCGGGCTCGGCCGTGGGATACGGTGAGCGCGCCCGGCGCCTGCGGGCAGCCCGGCGTCCTGGCACAGCGCCGCTGCCACCCTTGTTGGTGGAGTCGGCAGAAATTGTTTATTGCTGACATTTCCCATCAGCGCCCAGGGTGACGGGGAGGCTGAAGCAGCTTCTATTTATACCTGCGGGATGAAAGGCAAAACGTGGTGATAAATCTGTGCTCTCTCCCTCACCCAGCCCCTGTCCTTGCAGGCTACGTGCCCTTGTCTGGCCCACGCAGGGCGGCAGATCCACCCCCTTGCTGGCCTGGGACACCCCAGGGAGAAGAGTTTCTCAGCCCAAGGAATGCTGAAGAGACTGAAGATGCTCCGGCGCATGCAGCGCAGAGGAGGAACCCATGACCGAGTGGGTTCCTTGCCTTCCAAAGCCAGGGAAGCTTTCACATCGCGACTGCCATTAGAAAGCCCAGCAAGGCTGGGAGAAACTGAGGTGTGCACAAAAACCCCACTACAGAACTAATTAAAAAGAAGTCCAAAAGCCTTAAGTCCCTCTGCTTATCAGCATTGCTGCTCCCAAGATAATCTGCTCATGGATTTTGTGCCAGGGAGATCAGAGTGGAGCAGTAAAAAGACTGCTGGGGATTGTCTGGATTAGCTCTCCCTTACAGAAAGCACAGGTTCAGTAACCTTCAGACTGGGTATTTTTTAATGCACTATAAAAGATAGGTCCCTATTCTTCCATTGCTTTAATTTTCCTCTGCAATGGAGATAATTTTAAAGGTCCTGAAAGGCAGCAAGTAATTCTGTGCACTTACAGCCCCACGTAAAATGTCAGTAAATGACTCCTCAGGAGGAACAGAAATTATTTTTTGCTATTTCCAAGCAGGGCTGCTGAAGATTTTCACTTTGGCAGGTGCCTGCATGCGCTCCTGCCTCCCCTAGGTACAGCAGCGCTTCGTCCAGATCTGGGACCAGCAAGTGCTGGAGGACCAACTTGCAGGGGATGGATCCTGCAAGGTGCCACGTCAAGACACTGCAGACCCCGATGGCCGCAAGCCCCCCGGTCCAATGGAAGCCCCAACCTCTACAGCCACAGGCACCACTGCAGGTCTCAGCACCAGCCAGGCAGGGTGGCGAATGCACGTGGGAACAGGACTCATCTGAAAGTCAGCATCACCATCAGCTACTCCATGAAAAAAGCATCCTGTGGAAGGTTTTGGGACATGTTCTAGCAGCTGCATACCATACTGGGACACAGACATTCCTGTCAGCACCTGGACTACGTGGTGCCAGCTGGCAGCATCGCGGGGCTCTGGTCCATTGCTGCAGGCAGGGAAGGATGTTCCCAGTCCTGCACAAAAACCCAGCAGGGACTGGATCCAGCACACAGGCAGGAGACCTTCTCTCCTCTGGAGCTCCACGGATATGGTTGAATTCAACAGGACCAGGAGTGAGGAACAAGCACAACTCTTCTTTCTTGCAACTGCTCCCCGCCTCATCGTGGGTTTTTCACTGAAAAAATCCACGGCAATTAATAGTTCTTCATTTTGGAGACACAGCGCCAGCCCCTGGCAAGCTCCGGAGCAGGGAGCTGCTCCTTTGCGAGGCTGGTTGATGGATGCTCATCAGCTCTTCTGTCTTCTCCAGGAGGAGTGTTCAGAGGAACACTTATCTGCTCAGAACAGTTCAGAGATGCAATTATGTTTTACAGCACTAAATGGTCCCTGATGTCAGCAGCAATTAGACTTTCAGCAATTTCAATTTAGAGATGGCCTTCAAATCTCTCCCTCTTTCTCCCTTTAATGAAATACAGTATTGCAATTAACAACCCCCCAAAATTGCCTTCAGTGTTAAATACAAAGATGAAAGATCTGGGAACCCCCTGGGCTCAAGCGTGTCGGAGCGAGGGGTGTCAGCAAAGGGAGAAGGGCGGCAGAGCTGCTGCGGGACAGGGAGGCTCCCTCCTCCAGCCGGGCACCATCTCCCCGCTCCTGCACGCTGCGACCAGGGGAAGGTGAGGGGCTGGGGAGGGAGCCAGCCCAGAAGGAGGGCCCCTCGTTAACCAGCAGCCGCGTGGCTCCTTCGTTAGCAGAGAGGCTGGAGACCACGGCCCACATACTCCCTCCATCACTGTTGGAGGAGGGATGCCTGGACAGACGCTGCTCACCTCACTGGGTGCCCACGTTTATCTTCAGGGTGTCCCTGGCCACAGCCAGCCCAGGGAACAAGCATCATCAGGGGACGAAGGCTCTGAGGAGGGCCAGGAGCACCTGACACACAGTGTCCACCCAAACCACCGACGGGGCAGCCGGCAGGAGAGGGCTCCCATCGCACCAGCACCTTTCTGGTACTCGGGTATCCCATGGGAAACCAGGAGTAAACCCAAAGTCACCTCAGTTAGCACCCTGTGTCTCCCTTGGGAGGGCTACAAGCTCCCCGACGACCTTAAACCTCGGCTGCGATGCTGCCTGGTACCTACACACATTTCTTCGGTACAGGCAGCTGGGGTCACGGTACGGCTGGCAAAGCCACGCTCCGAGCTCTGCTGAAATCAGCGCGGTTTGTTTAGTTTCCTGAGTAAAAAAAAAAAAAAAAAATACTTCTTTTGGCCTTATCTGGATTGAAAAGACGATTCAAAGGTTATAAATAGCAGTGGCAGCATATGCTAAGGAGCTGCAATTCAGAAGTAAATATCCTCATCACTTCAACGCACATTTCCCCTCGTCGTCTCTCCTGCCTCCTCCCGTCTGGCCGCAAGCATTGCCAGGTGACTTGCAAACCCTGCGCCCCTCAAGACCATCATTCTTCTTTACGTCTTTAAGCAGCCAGTAATTAATATCTGCACAACGGCTTTGCCTGCCTAATTATCTTCTTTGCTCAAAATAAAGAGTCTTCCTAAATAACTTCTGTGGCATTGCCTGCAGCAGGCATCGCGAGCAGCCAGGCCTCTCAGCTGTAGTTTGGAGAAGTTGTTTTTATGCTGCTGCAGCCTGGGAGCTGGCGAGCCTGCTCCTGCCATGAATAAAGCCGGGCACGCTATAAAATCGGACGGGTTCGTACGTACAGAAACAGCCCCAGGCCACCGGCAGGAACGGTACACAGGCAGCTCTTCCCGCTGCAACCCCCTGCTCTGGGGCTGCCTCCCCATCCGAAATCCCAGAGCCAAACCCGTACAGAGGAGGGGGAAATTCCAGCGCTGGCCGCAGCCTCGCTCCAAAGCCAAGGAGCGGCTCAAGGGAACAAAGCGTTTCAAGGGCTAGAAACTTGCTGGCACCTTACAGAAGAAGGATGGCCACTCCGTCCAGTGCTGTCTCCTGGCAAGAGCTCCCTCAGAGGGACCACGTTTCCAGCCCCACGCTGCGTGCGCAGAGATTTCGGAGACCTTTAAAAATCTGCCAGGTACAAACCCAGGCTGGTGCTGCAGAGGGGAATGTGCAGCACCACGCGAGGAGCAGCGATTTGCCTGGCATCAGGGGAGACGGGAGGCGAGCCCCAGCTCCTCGCAGGGGGCACACCGCCACCTGGGTGGCTTTCGCTCATTTTCCTTGCGAACCAAGTTCCCCTGGCAGCGCCGCAAAGCATCCCGGGGGGCTTGGGACCCCAGGGGCCAGGGCACTGCTGCTCTCACCAGGCACCAGCCAGGGGAACCAAAGACGAGGTGACAGCCGGGTGTCCCGAGGCAGTAGGAGCAAATCCCCCCACTTCCCATCCCAGATCCCTGTCAGTCCTCTCAGCTCAGAGCAGATGCTAGCACTGGTCCAATGGCACCAAAGCACCCTTCTGCGGGCTTCACACTAAACACCCTGCCTCTCCTGCCTCATGCTCCCTCCTCAGCAGCTCCGTTGGGGACAAACCTGCTGCAGGAAAAGTCCGGCTCTGTACAGCTTGGGCCCCGGTCCCGGAGCATCTCTGCGGATTGAGGAGAGAGGCGGCACAGGGCAGTGATGAGTCCCTCTCCCAGGGGCCTCCCAAGGGCAGACAGTGCCAACCACGACCCTGCAAATCCTCACAGCAGTGCTGCTGGCAGGTCTGATAGGAAGGGCCGGCTCCATGCGATTTCCAGTGCTCCCCCAGCCAGCTCCGACATCTCCGCTCATTATCTGCTCTGTCAGGTCCCCTGGCCCTGCCTGCTCTCTGCCACTCGCTGCATTCAACAGGCTGCTTACAGCTGCCCCGCAGGGACCAGGTTTGTTTTCCTCAGCACCTCCAGCGCTCCCCGGCTCAACAGGGCTGCATCACGCTGCCCCAAACGTGGCCTCAGCCCCACGTGCCCCAGAGCCATCCCCTCAAGCCTCTGCATCAGCCTCCCAGCGACGGGTGCGATCTGCCCGTGGTGAACGCCTGGCTCAGTGGGTCCCCTCCCATCCTCCTGCACCTCGTCTGGGTCCCTGCCCATCTTCTGGAGGGATCTCACCTGCCTCCTGCGGCCCTGGGATTTTTGGTTTTCCAAAGCACCAAATAACATGCATGCACACACAGACATCTCCCTGTGGATGCCAGACCGCGGGATCAGGCCGCCCTGCCTGGATGGGAGCAGACACTGACACTTCTCCCCGGTGGGGTCAGGAACGTGACTTGGTAAAACATTAAGAAACGCGGTGCAGGGAGCCAGCCCGGGTGAGCTGCTGCTCTGTGCTGTTCCCTGCAGCCCTGCCAGAGGTGCCGGGGGTCAGGCAGGGAGGCTGCCAGCTCCCGTCCAGGTCGATACCACCCTGCAGCGCTGCGGCGGCTGAGGGACGCGGCCCCATCACCTATCAGCCCGGTGCTGCTGGAAACCCAGAAACATCAAGCTGGAGAAGTAACCCAGGGTAGGAAGGAGCGCAGGAGAAACCCAGCCAAATGCTGCATTTCTACAGGCAAGGGCAGCTCTGCTCCTCCCAGCTGACCAGCCAGCACCATCGCTTCTGTGCCAGAGGAGGGAAACCCACAGGCAGGTGGGACACACAGGAAGGAGCCATCCTCTCCTCCTCCTCGCAATGGATCCTGCCACGGCAAAATCCCTCTTCCCTGCACCTCTCCTGGGCCGTGCTGGGAACAACTCTGAGGTGCAAGGCAAGACACGTCCCCACCCAACAAGCCCTTGACTCGTGGGCGACGCACCCAGGCTCCAACACCACCATCCCCAAGACCTCAGCCAACTCCCCGAACCCTGCGTGTCACCGGCGGGAACTGACATCACCTAGCCCCCAATGCCGTCCTGCCCTACCGGCAGAGACACGCTCCCCAGAGGAAATTTAGCGCAGGTGACTAATACAGCAGCCCTGAATCACTCGCCAGGGACGCAGGGGAGCCAAAAGACACTCCCTGGTGCAGCCAACGGCTCAAGCCAGGCTGCATGAATCCCTTCCCAGCTCCCCGTCAGGAAAATGGGGCCAGCGAGTCCTCGTCTGGCTTTGCAACTTGGCTGCTAAACATGGAGGAGCGTCAGTCTCACCCTGCACGTTCATGCCAGCCAGTGCCCTGAGAGCGGCTGGGGCCACCCCGCGCTGTCCCCAGCGATGTGACACCAGGAGGCCCACTCCTCGCTCTGCTCCTGGCACCGCTGTGCCTTTGCCAGCAGAAAACCCACCACATCTGGCAGAGGAGCCTCAGCAGTTTGTCTGACACCTGTTACGCTGCAAGAAACACTCTTCCTAACAGCAGCCGGGGCGAGACAAACGTGCACCGGCCCCCGGCACAGAGCCGAGCCACTTCCAGCATCGCCAGCCGGGCTAAATGCAGAAGGCAGCGCCCTGGGCAATTTCCCTGCAAGTCACCTGGTGAAAGCGCCTCGTCCCACAGCCCCAAGCACTTCAGCTGCCGCGCACACCTCTGCCCCTGAAGCCCACTTGCTCCCATTTCTATTGCTGGGATGAGCAAAGATGACCTAATAATTAGAGCAGCAAATAACCCAAATCTGGTTAAAGTTACCGTTAACTGCCCGGCTGGGACAAACACGGCTTAGCAGAGATGTTCTCCCCAGGAACACCGCGGCTCTCGCCTCCTCCGAAAGAGCGTGACCCCGATACCAGGATGGGAGGGAGAGTCTGTCTGGGGCTTGCACCCAGCGCCGCAGCCTCTCCAGGAGCCACGGCCGGTGGTCCGCAGGCAGAGGGGAGCGCAGGGGTGGCTGCAACGCGAGGGAGCGATGCTGAGGCATGGCTGTGACATTTTGCATAGGGAAAGCCACTGCCTGCCCGGCGCTGGGCCATAAACAGCTCAGCGTCGTGGGAGCTCAGCCTCCCCCTTCCCCCAAGACGAGCACGCAGCAACGCTCAGCGGCACTGACTCCCTTCCCCGGCATCTCCCCGCTCCAAACTTTATGCTCAGCCCCTCGCAGGATCTGGTCCCTAAAGGCTGGGCTGAATCAAGACCTTGGTTTTCGACCGACCTCAAGGAAAGCAGCGCTACCCCAGCCAGCGTGGCTGGGCAGAGCCAGACAGCAGCCGTTTCACAGCCTGCAAGCTCCACCGAGCTGGGTGGGAAGGACATTTTGGGTGGGGAGGGGTTAAACCTCACCGCAAACACCTGCATCTACCAGAATCGAAGCCTTCTGTTCAAAAAGCCACCCTGGGCTCTTGCAGGGCTAGGGGTGCAGCTGGAGGGTGAGGAATGACACGCCGGAGTTTGCCGAGGGAGAGGACAGATTTCCAGGGCGGATGTCATTCTGAACAAATCTCTCCGATCTGGAGCTGGGCAGTGCTGGAGCGTATCACCAGCTAATCAGCAGGGTGGCTGGAGCAGCCTGCACCACCGAGACGGATTAACCAGAGGGTCTGAGCCCAGCTGGCAGCCTTCAGAGGCAAGGAGCCAAGCAGGGATGAAGCAGGGAAGCGCCTCAACCACAACGGCAAAGCCCAGCAACTGGTGGCTCTTGGGAGACTTCCCTAGTTTGGGTTCGGCGGCCAGCTTGGCTGCAGCAGGGACACTCCCAGGGCCTCCCTCCAGCCAGGGCAGCGCAGGAGCAGGGCTGTGACAGCCTCCCTGGCTGGAGCAGAGGGCTCGTCGCTGCCGCTACGTAATCCCAGGGATGGACGGCATGGCCGGCAGCCGGGAAGGGCGCACAGCTCAGGCACCAAGATGGGGGACCAGTCCTAAGACCCACCCTTGCCCTCAGCACCCGGCAAACTCACGAAGAAACTTAGGAACTCACTGCAGTCGTCAGACTCGTAGCCCTCAGGGTCCACCACCTCCTCGGGCGCTGGGCACTTGGCAGGCTGCCCGGTGGGCGTCGTGCCATACGCCCCGAAAAGCTGGTCCACGTCCTCGTCCTCTTCGCGGGGGGCCTCGGCGGGGCTGACAGAGGGCTGGCTGACGGCGGAGCGCAGGGTGCCGCTGCGGCCGACGGCGGCAGGGAGCCCGCGAGGGAAGCGGGGGAAGTAGTCGGAGATCTGCTTGATGGGTTTGATGGGGCCGGGGCAGACGTCAATAGCCATGTGCTCCTGGATACTTATGGTCATTTTCTCTCCTTTTCGGAGTGTCATGCATGCGGCTGTCGGCACCAAGCTCCCCCGGAGAAGCCCAGATCGTGTGTGAGGGAGCCGTGAAGTTTCGGCTGGGGGAAGCGGAGGTAGGTGAGGGGGGAGGCTCTGGCAGACACCTTACGTGGTTCTCGCGCCCTGAGCCTCAGACGCCGCACGCATGCTGCTGCCGCCGGCTCCGGCTCTCGCACAGTCCCTGCTCCTGCCAGCGCTGCCTGTGAATAAGTGAGCGAGACTGAGAGACGGATAAGAGGCAGGGGGTGGGCTCTCGGGTGATGTCACCAGCTAGCAACAAAGCGGTACCCAACAGCGGAGGAATGAGGGCTGTGGCCGGCCAGCTGGACAGCCATCCCGGCCAGACGGCCACCAGCGTGGCCAGCCAGCCCCCGCCCCTTCCCCAGCAAAGCCCCTGCCACGCCTGGGGGGAGCAGAGCAGAAGTTGGGTCAAAGCCCACGTCCCTGTACCCATTCACCCCACCTCCCTGCCAAAGCAGGGTCAATCCCCGCCAGACCTCTCCGGAGCAAGGAAGGTCACCACACGGGGTCAGGAGCCGCTGTCCTGTTGCATCGCATCCCTGGCGCCCTGCAGAGAGGGAAGCAGGGCTCCCTGAGTCCCCAGGTACCCTGGCAGCCCCCATGCCCTCCCAGCTCGCTGCGGGGCCATGCCAGTGAGGCGCTCCGCTGCATACGGAGCAAGGGCACGGGCGGCACGCTGCCCGCTCCCAGCTCCATTGCTGCTTGCAGGGGCAGGGCCAGCCCAGATTTGGTGCCCTGCTGCCATAGCTGCACCCAGCAACGTCCCCACCAGAGCTCAGCACCAGCCGGGCGAGCTGCCCGCAGCCGCTGGGGCTGGGAACACACCAGGGACCGAAGCAACGTGTGGCACTGCCTCGCAGCCCAGCCGGCACGGCCTCTCCCAGCCAGCCAGCGGCTGCCACCATGGAGCAACGCAGCAGGTAAAGCACCACAGAAGAGCGAGTGATGGGCTGGGCCAAGGCCCACAGCCAGCGTGACCACGCTCAGCGCTCCTCCAGCAACCCTTCCGGGCAGGGACAGGGTCCTGTCACCAGCCGGGAAGGGGACAGGCTCCCCACAGCCTGCCACAGGCTCCCTGGTAAATGCCGGGCTGTGGTTTGCTCAGGGAGTTGGTCTCAAACTGGCGTTTTCACTTGATCTCTTCTTACGTTCAAATCAATAAATCTGTGGTTCCACAAGCTACTGGAAGTGGACTTTTGAGCAAGGAGTGCCAGAAGAAAAATGCTGTGAGAACACGGTGCAAAATGCTGCACAGAAATTCACCCTGCCCAGGAAAACACATCTGAAATATTTTCATAGGGGCAACTCCCCCAGGGCAGACTTTCTGCTGGCTCAGGCGTGGTGGGTCTGTCATGAAGCTGGGACACACTGCGTGTGCTCGTCAGCCACCACCACACCTCAAGCTGGTAACAGCTGGTACCGCCAGGTAACCTGACAACACACCAATCCCTGATCAATGCACACAGAACTGCAGTCTCCTGCAGGCTGGCATGCAGATGTCTATTAAAAATAAAGCTCAGTTCTTTGGAGAATTTTCCCCCAAACCCAGCAAAATTACACCCAACCTTTTTGTCTAATGAAGAACTGTTTTCATTCAGATTTTGGTAAATGATAACGAACATCCCTGACTCATAAGTTACTGACACTAGGCAAACTAACCTAATTACTTCTCACCGGGAAGCAAACATTTCTCTCCTGAAGCATCCAAACTTGTCATCACTCCGTACCTAGACGTGATGCACACGAATGCTCTAACGACCTGGGAGAACAGGAGACCACGCAGCCGCTCCTTCCTCCCTCTGTCGTATTTTCGCTTTGAGGCGGCTCCCGCCTATTGTGCAGAGGTGATCGTGCTGCTCTGCCAGGAGACAAACTGCTCTTCTGCAGCAAGGTCCAACAGCAGATCCAGCCTGAGACAGTTTAACCCCCTTCCCACATGCAAGGACTCCTAGGATATGAATTCAGCTGGAAATGCCACCCACATCGCATTCACATGGTTGGGGCTGAAAACCTTGTTGGTGGCAAGACGATGGGTGGGAATGTGATGGGAGGCACAAAGAGCTGCCTCTGGATTTGGAGCAGCCAGGATGTGCTTGTCATCCACACAGGCTCCATCTTTGGGTGCAGCATCCAGGATGCGGTGCGGACTCAGACAGAACGAAGCAAAAATTGGGCCCGATGCCCAGAAAATAGCAGCAATTTCCTCTAAGAAAGGGTAAATAAATAAATAAATAAAATTATGTATGAGAGCTGAATGTCATTATTGCCATTACAAAAGCATCATTATTTCAAACGTTTCCTCAAAGAGCACAAGAGCCAAAGAGAAGAGGGCTGTTTTACAGGTCAGAAATCCAAGGCTCTGGGAATGACGGTAAGCCCCTGAGCTCTGCCTCCTCCTGTGTTGCGCAGTACCCCGAAAGCTGCCCCACACCGCTGACAATCCACGGCTGGGACCCAGGCCCAGCAGCACCGATGGGAGATGCTCAGCTCACCCCGGGATGCAGAAGCAACCGGTGCTGCACGGGGCAGGTGCAGGCAGAGACCAGATTAAGGGAAAAGCAAAAGCAGAGCTGAAGCAGGCAAGCCTCCCTGATGTCAGAGCAGGACTGGCCCCTGAGGGAAACACCGTCCCCAAACCTTACAGACTCAAAGAAACAAAACCAAGACTTACTGCTAACAGCCCTGATGGGACTTTGTGGTCTCTGACCGATCCCCAGCCTACTGAAAGCAGCTGAAGCCTTTCCTTAGCTTTTAATGAGTCCCAAAGCACCTTGTTTTTCATAAGCTACGCTTTGCCTACTGTCTCACGCTGCCTGAAAGCTCCCTCCCAGGCTGCACAGCCCCGTATTTACTGAGGGCTCCCCAAATGCAGCTGGGGCCAGCTGCACAACCAGGCACCAAGCACCGGCACACAGGACACACGACAACACAGAAGGTAAAAGGGACAAAAATAGAGTTGGGCTGGGAGACAAAAGCAGGGCTTGGGGATACAAAGCCAGTTTCCAGGTAAAGCTTTTAATTCCCACCGTCTGTCTAATGCCCTGGAATGTGACTTGATTTGATCCCTCGCTCTGCCAGGGCGATTCAGAGCTACAGCAGCGCCCACGCATGTGGCCTTCATTGCCCTGAAAAAGGGGGGATGCTGGCTTCCCTGCCAGCCCAGCAAGAGGGGAGATGGTTTAAATATCACATGGCTGCAGGGACCGACAGCTCTGCAGGGGGACACTCCATCCCTGGAGTAAGGAAGGACATCCTTTAGAGAAGGTGAAGATAGCCATCAGAGAGTCAGCATCAAAGCAGGAATGGGACAAAGCAGGAGCACACTGCCCCTGTCAACAGCCGTCTTTCCTCCCCGTGGTACAGGAAAGTTGTGACAACATCCTGAGCTCAGCACACAGGATACTGCACTTCAACAGCTTGTTCTGAGGTGTAACAGAGTGGTTTAGCTGCTCACACCAGATGAGGGCATGGGTTGGTGTGCCAGAAGCATCCCATAATGAGAGCTGTGATGGGGGACGCAGGAGCCATCACTCCATCTCCACCCTAGGCTCAGAAAAGGATCCTGTCTGAGACAGCTTAGACTTTAAATGTTGCCCTGAACAAGGACTTAAGCACATCCCAAACAAAGCCTGCACCATGAACTCACCCCGTGTCCTGAGCAGAGCTGTGCAGCAGCCCAGCTTCCTTCTGTGACTGGGGAGTCGTCCTGCCGGTGCCACACAAACGGGCAAACAGAAGGAGCATTCCTACAGCAAACAAAACAGTAACACGTAGATTAAACACACATCCAAAAACACAGGCTGTCCTCAGGACACGCTTCAACCAAATTTGTTTCAAATGCTAAGCACCAGATTCTGCTATCAGTCACTCCAGGTTTAAATCGACAAGAACGAGGGCTGACTCCAGTTTAACCAATTTAAAAGTACAGCAGCAGGACTGTACACCCCCATCGCTTACCAGAGATTTGATGGCTGACCCACTGGTTCTTTATTTAATACTTTGCTAGCTCAGACCCAAATGATCTCACAGAAAGTCCCTGCTCTGCTGGTGCTGCTGGAGAAGACACGAGCCTGAAGATGCACGAAGAGCTGATGCCAAATTAAAGCCTCTGTTTGGAGGAACTACCTCTGGACCCCACACACCCCTGAACTCACAGGGACCCACCGCAGGTTGGGCGCAGGGAGGTTTGATCCTCACACGGGGAGGTGATACAAGGCAGCACCAGCCTGTGCAGCCCCAGCTTTCGTTTTGCTTTTTCCCCAGCCGTTTTCAAGCCTGTGTTAAGGCACAACAAGTACCCACAGCCTTAGGCATGAGAGGGTGCCAGCAGGTACCATCAGCTCAACTTGCCTGCAGGGACATGAACAGGGGACCAGTGTTGGTGGAAGAGCCTCCTCCATCCCTCTGGGGTGACTCAGGACCTACATTGTCTTCAGCCAACCTTGTTGGTAGGTATAAAACATACTTCTTTCTTCAAATGACCTTAGCTCCAGCATGGCTGTTGCGCACAGGAAGGGAGTTAACTGAAAAGCAGCACGTGCCTTGCTCGTCCTCAGCTCACTCGAGGTGCTGTCTTCTGGCTGATGCACAGCTACTGGCAACGAAGCTGCTTCCCCTGAAAGATCTCTGCCCTCGACTGCTGGGGAGGCTTGGCTGAGCCCGTCAAATGTGTTGTGGACCCTACCTGGTTAAACACCCTTTGCATTTACTAAATAAAGCAATAATAATAATGATAACTAGGAAACTTGGCTAAATCATCCTAAGAGGCTTACTCCAGGCTGTGCCGATTAAGGCTCCCCAGCAGTGCCAATATCCCGGTGCACCCTGGCCCCCACTGCTCCACTGCACAAATAATATCTGAGGTTATCTGTGCTCAAACAAGCCCTGCTAACAACCATCATTTGACCAGATTTAACCAGCAATTACTAGCTGAGAACAAAATCGCTGTGGTAAAATACAGCCCACACTCTATTACAAAGCAGACACAAACAAACCCTTTCAGAAAGCCAGGCAAAGGGCAAATACCAGCAAGAAAGGGCCCTCTCCCTTCAAAATGTTGCTTAAGGTTCCCAGAGACCTTATGAAACAACGCAACTTATGGCAAGGGGAGATGACATCTTTCTTACCAGCAGAGGTGGACCTGCAAGGGAGCTACCAAGGGGACAGGAGGAGGCAGGGAGGCAGCTGCGCATCTCCAGCACCACTCCAAATGGGCCCACATGAGAGCAACTTTCAGCAGAGGCTGATGTTTAACGTGTAGCATATGCTGCCGTTTCGATGTGAATCCCAGAATAGTTGATGTTTTGTTTCGTAATTTGCACACACTGGTTTTTGGAGTCCTGTGAAATGTCTACACTCCTTTTTGGGGAGGGAACACACTGTGTGTACGCACCCTGACATACCATTTCCAACACACTATTCACCTGCAAATCCAGAATAGCTAATCAGTTGCTGTAAATATTAGCTATAGGGAGCACATATTAAACACACACGAATTCACTAGGGGTGGATCTACACACAGCGAGAAGGGGAAGCTGCAGGAAAATCCAAACGGCGCACAAGGGGAGGGCGTGCTGCCCCTGAGCTTTACTGGCCCGCACGCATCTCAACAGAAAGTCCAACACCAGCAGGGCCGGGGAGCATGGCCCACGCACCCACTGCTCCCGAAACCCAGCGTGAGAGCAGAGGCACCCCCGTGCCACGCACCCATCTAACCTGCATCCCTGGGGCTGGTCCAGCTGCTTTCAGGAGTCTCCCAACGGCAGAAACACCGTGAGGTCCCTGCATTGGCAGTGCCTAGCTCACTCCGCTGGATTAGAGACGCGGGATGAATTGGGTACAGCCCTTGACAGAAACATGAGCCAAGTTCCCCACTCTGGTATCGCCACCGCATCACACTGTCTTGCGGCCAGCACCTACCAGGGAAAGCAAACCTGCAAGAGAGAGGGGCCAGGGCAGCCCTGGGCAAAGCGGGACCCCAAGTCCCGGCTGCCCTGAAATGCCTTCCTGCACAAACCCTGCCCCTAACTGCCTTCATCCTGCTTCACCCTCACTGACGTCCCATCTTGGGGCACTGTCCAGGGCCAGTCTTCAGGAATATTTTCTCAGGAATGATCCTTTTTTGACTTTTTCCCTCTTATTTCCCTCATGGTCCTTGGGTTCCCCCTAACTCCACAGCCTTAGCAGGGGTTTGCCATCTCAACGCCAGGCAAAGCCACTTTCTCACACCGCACTGGCTCTCTCCGTTAGGCGCCTGCAAGCTAAATGCAGACTCAATCCCTCACATTCAAGGGAGAGGAGAGTTCTGCGTAGCATCAACTCTTATTAGACTAATTTTATCTGCTCTCAGTGCCTTTCTGAGATGGAGTCAATGTCCTCTGAGATTATCCAGCTGACTTGTCTCAGTAGTTTTACCTCTTCCCTTCCCGACCGTCTCCCAGCTGCAGGAGGATGACAACATCGCTCCTCAAGACTTTCCATGCAGCCAGGAGCAAAGCCCAGTGTTTATTCTGCAGCAGCACCTTACCCTGTGGTGGCTGGGACATGCAGTGAGCGGTGCCCAGCCCAGCACCGTCAGCCTGGGGAGCTGCACCCAGGCTGGGCACCGCTGCCTCCCACGCAGGCTCCACAGCTGTCCAGAAATGGAGTGAACATCAGCATTTAGGGCCTGGCCCTGTTGCCATGGAAATGGATAGACTTTCTGCTCACATTTTGGTGGGAGGAGGCATTTCAGGAGTCACCACTAGCTTCCAGAGTTAACACAGGCTAAGGCAAGCGTGGGCAGAGAGTGGCCGGGCTTTGGGGAGGCAAGGTGAGGACGGCTTCCGCCCCATGCTCCCAGAATTTGGAACTGGATGCACACAGAGGGAAAAGGCCACCAATAACCGGCAGCATTAAGACGCTGCACGGCGAGCTCTGGGGATTTATGAAATAACATCTTGGTTTTGCAGAATTAAAGAGCAATTTGGCTGCATTAAGAGAGCATTATAGCTGCTCCTCTCCCACATACACATCAGGCTAACGACATCCTGTCAAAAGCAATCCAAGCAAAGCCCCCGTTCCATGCTGATACTTAGTGCAGTAAATGTACCTGTCACAGCCCTGCAATGGCTGGCAGAGCTCTGTCCTGGCTGCCACTCCTTCCAGCATGGCTGGGATGTGTCCTGCCCATCCCTGGATCATGAGGCTCAAACAGCCTCGGGGAGCTGCCGGGGCCTGCCAGGGCATTTTCCCGGTCCCATCCACAAATCCCAGTATCACACCAACATTGCAAAAAGCAATACAAATGACAGAGCAAAAGGAAAGGCTCTGGAGCGGTGCAAGGAGAAGGGCAAATCCATATCTACTCTGGGATCAGGCTGCCAGAGTAAGCCAACAGCCCCAGCTTCCCTGAACTGGGCAAGGCTGCTCACATTTGCACCATGGACAAACCCACTTTTTTTGGGACTGCACAATCCCTGCAGAGGTATTGAAGGGAGCAGCCGCACCGGCTGGGGAGGCAGCGGGGCGATGTGCTGAGCCCTTCCCCGGGGCAGGCAGCTCTGAGCTCCTCGCGGCTGCCAGCCGGCACGAAGCTGCAGGAGCTGCTGGCGACGAGGAAGCCCCGCCGTGCCCCGGCAAGCGGCTACACCGGCACCTGCGGGTTAGCAGCGAAGAAATTGAGGCCACAGCCGAGACAAGCAGACTCCTGCCCAGAGAGCAGCTTTATCGGCAGCGCAGAGGAAGGCAAGCCAGCTTGCAGGATCCCACTCCTCTGAGATCTACGGGCTATTTAGCCATCTGACCTTATGTCGCTCAACCCAAGGCGACGCAGGACAAATTTCCATTCCGCTGTGGGGAAGCCCAAGCATTTTCCAGCTCTGTAGTGAACCAGGGAAAACAAAGCTGCAGAGCAAGAGACAATCACCAGCCAAAAAAGGTGAGATGGAGGGAGAGGTGGGCAGGTACCAGAGCACAGTTCAAAATACAAACATTAAAATTACATCCATCTAAGGGGGGCCACCTCCCAGGTCATTAAGCAGCCAGAGGAGTCACTAGATGGCCCTGCTAGTCCTATGCATCTGATCACAGCGATGGATATTAAGAAATGCTCGTTTAGCTACTCTGCAGGCTTTTGGGGACTGCAAAATCTGCTCCGAGTCCGCTTCTGGGAGGAAGGGCGTCTCGAGGAGAGCGCAGCAGCAAGGTGGTACCATGGCCAGGCATGTGGACAGGACTCCCCAGGACATGTGGCACCTCCGGGCCTCACCAGGCAGACGAAGGGTCCTTCCTGGTCCTGCCATGACCTGGGTGTCCCCTCCCCTCCCTGAGACAGGCTCCCCTCGCCAGAGACACCGCAAGTCTCTGCCTCAGTGTAATCATGTTGACAGTGATGGGTGTAAGAGCCAGGGAACCATATTAATGAGCATCGTGCTGCTGGATAATCATGACATTAGCATTATTGGATTAGAACATTTGCATAATTTGGGCACGAGCTGCTACCTGCACCGAGACATATGTTTACATGAATTTACATCCATTTGCATCCCAGTGAAGCTCGTCAGACTGCATCCTCAGCAGCCTTCTGGATGACCAGTCGCAGCCATTGGCAGCTCAACCCCAGGGACGCTCTCCTGCTGTCAGGCACAATCCTGGGCCACTCAGATGCCAACAACACAGCAACAATTTTCCTCCTCAGGGTCTTACATAGGTTACGCCTCACCTGGGATAGGCATGCCCCTTGCAAGGGTCAGGAGCAAACCTTCAGCCTTGGGGTCACCCAGGCTAAAACTGTCCCTTCCCAGTCCCCACGGACGCTCTCTGCCTCTCAAGAGCCCAGCTCCTGGATCCCAGGATAACGGGCAGTTAAGTCTGTCCTACTCACAGCCGTGAAAAGAGCTCGATAAAACACTCCCAGCTGGTTGCAAAGCTTGGAATTTAAGAGGCCAATAAAGGGAATCCAAAATGAACTCTTTTCTCTGTCTTTTTTTTTAATCACATGATCTTTGATTCAATTACTTGATTTTACAGGAAGGAGGAGAGATTCAATTACTTGATTCCTGGCCTCTTAACACAGAAATATGGACTCTGCAACCGTGGACCACAGAAAGGCAAAAACCCCTTCAAAGCCGCATTGCAACAACTTGGTGGCACCATCGGGTTTATACCGCTGTAAGAAACCAGCAATTTCCTCTCCTGGCGTCCTCAGCAGGACCTGCTCCAGTATTAAAGCAGTGCAGTGATATCTAAGCAGAGTCCTGCAGCCCACCCACAAAATCACAGGGCGAGAGGTGTCGAGCGGGCAGCACAGCAGCTGCCTGACTAAATATCCCCAAGTGCTTGGTAGAGTTACCAAGTCCCTTCACAGACGTGGTAATGACGAGTTGGGAGGGACCAGGAGGTGCACGCTCACTCCCTGGGCACCTTCAGCCCCAGAAACGGCCACTGCCTGCGCTCCTTCCAAACACTGACAAGAAAACAGACAAAAGGATCGGTGTGCCAGTGTTCAAACCATTTTCATCAAGACTCAGAGCAACCACAAGCCTCACCACCGCTGAAAGCCTTGCAAGTTACAGTGACTTATCTCCAAGCGCCAGCCTGCAAGATGCAAAGAGCTAAAACCCGAAGGCCCTTGGAATTAAACGTGCCTGAACCAACCAACGGCAATGAGAGTAGTAAATCCTGCGGGGAGCTTGGTGGGAAGCTTGCTGGGATGCGCTGAGCTGGAGCAGCCCTCTCTCCCCTCAGCTGGTGCAGGTAACACTGCTGCCATGTAAATAAAAGCACTGCTCAGACGAGACCATTTGGTATATTTGGGTCTGTTCACCACCTCTGCCATCCGTCTCCTACAACTTCAAAGCCTGGCATTTAGCACCTCTCTGCTTTAACCACCCAAGCTATTAAATGGGGACATTTTAAGACTTTAAAAAACCATGTCAAGACCCTCAGCTGGAAGGCAGCTGAGAAGCTCTCAGTGGCTCTGGTAAACTTTTATCCTTTATTTTAAGTAGCGCACGTTGTATTTCACTCCTAAGCGGTGCTCAGTTCCCATATCTGGAACCTTTTGGGCTCACAAAGCACGTGAGAAACAGAAACAAACCTAACACGGGAGTCAGAGGAACTCCATCTCAGTGAGGGGGAGAGAACCAGAATTTCTGGCTGAAAAAATCCTGCTTGGAGGGAGAATGCGTTCGCACATGATTGTGTCATTAGGCGCCAACACCAACTGCTAATGCCTAATGACTCCATGTCACAAGTAATGCAGGCGGGAGCCCACCATCGTGGCAGCAGGAGGAGGGAACACGCTGGTGCGCTGCTGCCAGGACGTGGGCTCAGGCAGGGGCAGAGCACTTACCTTATTTATGACCATGGAGATGGGACGCTGAATGGAAGCTGCTTGAGTGTTTGATCAGCCCAGGGCTGTCACCATGGCTCACAGCTGGAAACAGCAGATAACAGGAGAAAATTAAACCCCTTTTCCTCCCTCCCCTCGCCTCTCTAGTGGGCCTCTCTCAGAAAAGAAAAGGAGAGAGGAAAGTCCAGTTAATTACGTCCACTAGCCCTGTGCCTCCTCCTGCCATCGCTGGGATGTTGGACCACCAGCAAGGGCCATCTGAGCTCGCGCTGCAGAAATCTGACTCTTGTACACTTCCCCCTCCACAGAGGTAACGAAAGAGGCTGCATCTGATTTCTTCCCTTCCTTCCCAGTCCTTTCACCCTCCTTTCCCTATCTTCGAGGAACAGATGCACCCATTCATAACCACGCAAAAGAAAGTGCGCATTCGCCTTTCCGACTGCAGTGCAGCTGGTAAAGCACAGGAGGGAAAATTATGTTTTGTACAAATACACAAATTATCCACACTGATCTTATTACACTTGAATGGCAAACTGACAGAAAGAGAAAACATGAAAGAGAAAGGCATTGTTTGGGCTGCACCAGTGTAGCATCATTATTGTTTATCCTCTCTCCAGCCACTCCATCATCCTAATCCCACTGTCTCCCACAGTGCCAGGTCAGTAACAGTGACCTGCTAAATAGCATGATACAGGGGCTTCCAGAATGAACACAGGCAGGCTGCAAACCCAGCGAGGCAACACCTGGGAGAGGGCAAGACCTCTGGATGCCTCGCCTGCGACTCCCAGGCAGGTCCATGCCAAGCATCCAATAACTCACCAACATTATCAGTGTTAAAAAGATTCATGTTTCAGCGGTACCAATTAGCGTCAGGGCGCTGGAATACGCAGGGGTGATATAGAAACAAAGGCTCAGTAACTCCCTAACCTAAATCGTCACAGAGATATTCTCACCCGTCACACGAACAAATCCCCAAAGCCCACAGCAGAGATGTGCAAGAGGGGAAATGCAAGGCAGAAGGCTCCTCCGTGCCCTGAGCATCGTCCCTCACATAGGACCAACGCATGCAGCTCTGTGCAGGCTCAGCGCCTCGCGCAGGGGGTCCTGGCGCAGCACTGGAAGGAGCACAAAAGTGTGAGCAGCTCACTGCAACCTGACACAGGGCAGCCCTCACGTTCAACCCCTTGGAGAGGGGCTGGGTTTGTATTCTGGCCACGTAGCCAAGCTTCCTTCAAGGCAGCCAGGAGCAGAGCCCTTTAAATTTCCATGTGGCAAGTGACCTCTGTACCCCAGGAGGACATGAACCAAAAAAATGATTAAATATATTAACTCTCCATCACACAATACTTCATTGAAAATAGCTTTGCAGTCCCCAAGGCCTTAGATACAAAGATGTCCACATCACAGAAGGGTCAGGCAGGACGATGCGGGCAGCTCCTTCCCTGCGCGGTGGCATCCGATTAGCCCAGGTGACAGCGGCTAATTCCTCATGCTACAGGCAACGCAGCAACTCCGGCAAAGTACAGAAAAAAACAAATCACAAGGTGGAAATTCAAACAGAAGACAAGTCACCTGCTATCAAAACAGGGAAAATTTGGCACATTTCCTACTCAGCACTTACTACATCAAGGCTGCTCAATGATGCTAATTAAACAGGTACCTCCCAGACACAGCCAGAAAGATTTATATCTCTAATTTGCGTTTCTCAGTTTATTCTTCTGTCCTCCAAGGCACCATTTTAACGATCAGGGTGTGATTGCTTGCAGGAGTTTAATTTTGCATGAGTGTCATTTGAAGATGGTCTGTCCCATCAGTGGCTCGACAATTGCTCACCCAGGGCCCAGATCCTACCTCTGCTCTCCTGCAGTGGGGCTCAGCTGTTCAGCGAGATTTTCTTGGTCTCTTGAGCTTGGCTTCAGCAGGAGAAAAATAAATAACACTGGGCTCAGACACTATTAGCGATCCAGCTGCTGTCCCCATCCAGGGGCTGGGTGTGTATCAGTCTGGGGACTCTTTTGGGGATGAATGAGCCCCAGAAACACCCAGCGCCAGCAGCCGAGCTGTGACGCTGTGCAGGATTGTCACTACAAAGCAGCACAACCTTGTGAAGCAAGGACCAGCCTTGGAGATGTGAGCTCTCCTCCCAGCTCTCAAATCTGAGCCTGGATAGGAGCTGCTCTGGGGCAGCTCCCACACACGAGGGGTTGCTCCAACGGGATGTGACAGGGCAGCCAGAGCAGAGGTGTAGAACTGCAAATAATTAAAAGCAGCCACAGTCCTGTGATAATTAGCCAGAGCTACCTCTGAAAGCAGCAGTCAGTCAGGCTCAGGAGGGGGAAGGCGCCCCCATGCCCAGATGGCCCTGATAAGGTCCTGATTAGCAGCCAGTCTCCAGCCTCCGATAATAACTGCTTACCGTGATTAGGCTGGCAGGAGAGCTGATGAGAAAGGGAGGCGGTGACGCCTGTTTGCTGCATTCGGTCAACTGCAGAGTAACAGGGAAGCACCTGGGAGGAAACGGCATCGAGCTAGGGGCTGAAAGAGGGCTCAGAACCAACAGCTGCTGTTAAACTGATACAGTCCACAACAAAAATACTTTAAAACCACAATCCAGCCTTCCTGGCAAAATATGAATACATCATGTACAGCCACTCATTCCAGCGAGGGAAAACAAGAGCAGTAATCCCTCCAAGATTCTACAAACAGCTCCCAGTGCCAGACAGAAATCAGTAGAAGGAAAAAGAAACGCAACAGATGCCTTCAAACGCACAGAACCTCTGTGCAGCATGGAGGTGAATGTGTACAGCTCTCCACCTCGAGGGGATCTGCAGTCATAGAATCACAGAATGGTTTGGGTGGGAAGTGACCTTCAAAGCCCATCCAGTCCAACCCCCCTGCAAGGAGCAGGGACATCTCCAACCAGATCAGGTTGCTCAGAGCCCCATCCAACCTGGCCTTGAACGTTTCCAGGGATGGGTTGTCCCTCAAAGGTGCAGCTCCCAGGCACTGACCAGAGCAGCACCCTTCGGACTGCTTGGCAGCGGGGCACAGGCCAGCAGCAGCAGGCTACACCAGCCACAGGGCTGGGCTGGCTCCTGTCAAGTTTTGCTATGCAGATAACGAGAGGAAATATCTCTGCAGGGAGAGAGGAGCAGGATGGGGGTGTGTGAAGATGCACGTGGCCAGCTGTGCAAGCTGCCACACCTCACTGGTAGGCAGCACACATGTTCCTATCACTGCACTGCCACAGAGCTCACAGCAAGAGCCTCATCTCGTGTTTCTCAAGCATCGCAGGTGTTTCCAGCGCTACCTGAATATACTGCTAATAAGAGGCGATGATCAGGAAGGAATTTGAACAAGCTGCTCAAGATAAGTTTTCCACAAGATGCTTACCTGTCACCTGCCATCTTGCACCTGCTGAAAGTCTCATTATTTGATTGCAGCATTGGCCCTTCAAAAAAACTTCCCTGAGCTCTCCTCCAATCACACCCACCTGAGGAAACAAGGCATTATGATCAGAAGAGGAGACTCCATCACAGAGAGGAACAAAGTGATGGGAGTGACGGCAGGAAGAAATGAGAGAGGTGGGCTGGTGAGACAGTGCTGCTGCCAGCCCTCTTCCCTGGAAGGAGACATCATCTGGGAGGGGTAAGGAGGAGAAGAGAAGAGCAACTGCCGCTAGCTTTTATTTTACAAATAAACTCCAGCCATCTGCAGAGATTACCTGCCATTTTGTGTCACTGTCCAAGCACTCCAGCTGATGGTCCAGGGCTTTCGCTGTCAGATTCAGTAACGGCCAGAAACACACTGTCTAAACACCAGCTGGTAGCCCATTTGCTTCAGCTACATTGAACTACTGCGCATGGTTCCCACAGAGAAAGCATCCCCTTTCCCCTCAAACTATAGGTGTAAAAAGCAAATATGGAAACTTGGCAATTCAGGGACAGTGTTTTTGACTCAGAGAGATCCCGCAGACGACTCTCCCATACATCGGTTGTTGTCATGGCAAGCAGAGGGGGGAAGGAACAACGTAAGAGGTGGTTAGTCCTTGACACACTCCATCCTTGGACTAATGGCAGCTCCCCAGCAAAACAATCCCAACAGCAATTATCAAGGCGCTTTTAAAACGGGAAAAGCAAAAACAGATTAAAAAGCCATTTGAAACCTTGAAGCTGAATGCCAAGTGGAAAGGAACGCAGAGCAGCCAGGGCTGCACACGCTCGCCAAACAATGTGGAGATGCTTCTCTGTAGGCAAAGCTAAATGGACCCTGATTGTCAAACCGGAGCGAGTGACAAGCCTTGGGAGGCCACGGGGACAGCACTTGACAGAATGGCAAGCAGTGCTGCTTTATGCTTAGTGGTTACAAAATGGAAAACCATCCACGGAGGGGTTGAGGAGCAGACACGTGCCCCCTGCCATCGCCAGCACAAGGTACAGAAGAGGGGTAAGACAAAAGATGACTTTCAAGTGCAGAATTCAATTACGCTCCAGCCGTGTGAATCACCATTCTACTGGCTGGATTATTTTCTTTCCGTGCTGGAGCCAGCCCAAGAATTTGGAGAGTATCTGCAACCTGGGAATGGAAAAAAAAATTTTACTATTTCAAGAATGGCAAGCATTTTTAAGTGAGCCAAAGCTTTATTGTTTCCAGTAGTAAAACACTACATAAAAGTTGTAAGGGATGGAGACGAGAACAACAAAATAATAAAAGAAACACAGATGATCAGAACAGACTGAGCACTATCCACTGAGCCCTTCTTGCCCACCTTAAGTCAACAAAAAAGGCAGTCAACTGGCACAGGCTTCGGATAATACTCTGACCAAAGCTACAAAACACAACCAATAGAGACACAACAAAGAAAAGTGGTCTTTGATAGAAATCTGTGCACAGAGCTGTGGATATTCCTCTGTCACATTCGTATGTGGGAGGTAACATTCTCCCAAGCTAGATCCTTTCCTCAACCCAAAAGGAGCAAGTCTTTTTGTACACAACCAAATGGTTCTGGTTCAAACTTAGGTGGAATAACTCCATGGAGATAAAAAAAAAAAAAGGTAAAAAAAAAAAGGTTTCTTCACTGGTACAAGAGCAGTCCCAAATTTATCTCAGAGTGTTTTATAAAAACCTAATCTCAGTTAAAAATCAAACTCATGCCTCAAAGCAGCACAGTAAGCCAGCAAGGATCACCAGGTTCCTGTGCAGAGCTGGCACCCCACAGTGCGGTAAAAAGCCCTAAGCAGCGAGGGCGGGGGTGAAAACACGCCTGACCTGCCTGCACTGCCCAGGAATGAAGCACAAGAAACACGAGAAGAGTTAAAAATTACATCCTCAATTTCAAAAACTCTTTCCAACTCAGTGCAGAGTTTCTGATGAGAAAGTAACAAGTTTAAAGAAAACTGACTCAATTTTTAAGTGTTTTTTTCCTTCTCCTTCTTCTATAGAATAACGGAGGCTGGCAGCTAGGCTGTCTGAGGCACGGTGGTAATGAGAGTGCGAGCAAGACAGCCTCAGCAGGACTGTCACAAGCTCCAAGGCAAGACAGGACTTTTTTTTTGGTGGCAAACACTTCCAAAACTGAAGATCCTGCAGCTCTCAGAAGAAACAGTACGACTTCAGCTCTGAAATCATACTGGCATTTCAGCAAAAGCTGACTTGTGGATTTACCTTTTCAGAAACAGCTAATAATCTTGGCATTACCCCTTTCAGAGATGCAGCTGGTCAAGTCTCAATGGCCAAGTTTAAACAAGACAGACCACGACATAAAGCATCCCTCAGTGGAGAGCAACCTCATCCCTTGTTCTCTTCAACACCAATGCTGTGAAGCCCACGATCAGTGGTTCCTCTTCATGCCATCTCGAAGAGCTCACATCATCCCAATTTTTGTTTTAATTTTTAAAAGGGCAGAAACAGATCATTGAGAAAGAGCTGGAAGGATTTTCCCAGCAGCTTGTCATAGCACATGAGCTAGAACAGCAGTAAGGGAATGGTCCTCTGTTGGACCACACTCACCTAGAAAGTCAAGGATGGATTTCAGATCTGTTAGAGTGTTCCAGCACCCAATCTCATTTATCTTCATACTGCAGCCATTTGTAAGAGCATATACTACATGCACAGAGCACCCAGCAGCAAAGAACAGAACGAAAGAGTAATAACCAAGGGAAAAGGCTGACATTAACAGGTACAAATTGCCTTTAAATCCATGATTTCAGAGGAAACTTTTTGGAATACTTTGTTTCTTCAGCAAAAGATGGGTCAGATCCAAAGTATTTAATAAAAATCCCGACTCCCACTTGCCTAGTATGGGTTTTGTTCAGGCCTTCAAAGATCTAATTGCTCTAGAGATGTCAGGTAATTTCATTTTCCTCATCTGTCAGGCCTTGGAGCGAAATTGTCCGTCCCGGCGAATAAGCAGGAGCAGGGCAGGCAGCTTTCTGCAGCCTGACTCATGATGACACCATCACAGTCAGCCAGATGCTCAAGACTTGCAGGAAAAAGGTAAAACAAAGGTCTCTGCTCATGCAAGAGCTGACAAGGTGTGCATGTGGGAGGAGAATCTGCAGAGCTGCACGAGATAAAGTAATTGGAAAGCTTTTATCCGATTTGGGCACACAAAGGCACCCAGCAGGCCATGGAGCGGTGGGCATTCTCCCACCAGGAGCTGCAGCACACACACACACTGCCCACGACCTCAAGGCCAAAGCACCACCCTCACCACAGAACACACAGGCCAGTGCACAGCCAGGAGGACTGAAAAACTCATAGCAAACTTCTCCGAGTGCTTCTTTACTGAAGCATCTCCTTGAGCAGACAGCCCTATCACAGAGAGACCTCAATGGAATCAGACAGCAGCACAACTTCACCAGCTGATTCAGGATGTCCCCACCAAACTCATACCAACTCAAACCAGAACAGCAATGACAAGAAATTCAAGCGGCGACACCCTGGTCCGTGGCAGTCAAGTGCAAATCAGAGCCCCCGTCTCACCCTTGGGGTTCACAGAGGGAAATTCATCCCTGAGCTGAGAAGCAGTAGGAAGGGCTGCGTTCTCCTCACAGCCCGTTTCAGAGAAGCAGGGGTGAACTTCCCTTTCTCCTGAAGGCTGCAAAGCCAGGACTGCGAGGCCAGGAGCTGAGCCCAGGGCTGGCCTTGGCAAGCCAGGAACAGCGAAGGCAGCACACATTCCTGCAGCTCCAGCGAGCACTTTGTGCGCCCTTTTCAACAAACACTGGTCTGGATCCCACACAGCACCACACAGTGTGGCACCCCTCTCCGAGCAGCACCCCAAAGTGTGTGTCAGGCAGCAGAAAGGGAAACCAGACCAATCCATAAACCAGATCAGTGAGGCTGGGAAGACAGGCAGGCGGCTTTCCCAGGTGCTGTTGTGTTGCCAGAATCATAAAGTCACCACCGGTAGGAGTTGTTGTCTGGAGTGAGGTCTACAGGAGCGGGCAAGGGGCAAGAGTTGGCTCCAGGCACAGCAGTTCCATCTTCACCTTCATCAGCATCGTGTTCTGGTGTGGACGCGTTGTTTGCCTTCAAAATACATAAAGACAAAAGTTTTATTTGGAAAGAAGTGAAGGGGAGAGACTTGACAAAGTTATTTTCCATTCCTTTTACACGCTCAGTGCCATTTCAAGAGCTTCCTAAAAATAATAATGAAGAGAACGTCTGTGCATCATTACTCTACACTCTGTCAGCAGTCAGGGCCCATTAAACTTTATTAAAGAAAGAAAAGACAGGGGAAAGAAATGAGGAAAGAAGGAGACAAAAGGAGTTGTACTGCTAGAACTGGTCCTCTGGTACATGCTTCCCTCAAACGGCCAAGTCAGACAAAAATCCAAGCTCTCAGTCATATCCAAACCAGGTGACAGCATCCATGTGTCACAGAGCAGGTCCTCCATGTGACCCCCCCCCCGCCTTTCGTGTGCTTGGGTTGCAGACAGGAGCCACAGCAGAACACAACACTGCTCTGCTGCAGAAGACACTGGCTCACGTCAACTGAACGGAGAGCTCTAAGGCAATGGTGGGTCAATACTAACTTCTTTCCCCCTTCTCTGAACTGAAGGCTGCACAAATTACATTGACTCCTGGAGAAAGGCCAGGGGATGTTTCCAGTCACTGCTGTTCAAGGCACAAGGAATCCTGCAAATTCCTCTCACCAGCTACTGGCCAACGTCTCAATTGACAGACAGTCTTCCAAGCCATAAAACCTCTCAATGAGTTTACAAAGATCCCAAAATCCAGACTTAACTTGTATATTACCGATTTCCCATGCTTTTTCCTTCACGCTTTGTTTTGAGAGATTACATCAACTACTGCCCTCAGCGCTTTGTGCAAAATGCTGAATAGAAAGTTGGAAGTGTGAGGATAAACGTATTGCACAGGGCAGAGAATAAGTCTAAGGACGTGGGGGCAGGAGGCCAGACAGGCTGTTTGATCAAAGACCAAAGCACAGACCTCTGCAATGTGAAAGAAGGCACAAAAAAAAAAATAGGAGTTTCATCTTCAGCAGCTTTTTTCCAGATTTATTGAGTAAAAGAGGCCAGAGAATGAGTCTTTGTCACTCCTCTGTTCTTAAGGAAAACGTCTTCAATTTAAAACTCCATAAAGAATTACAGAAATAGTGAAAGTAATTTATTTTTTAGGTGCTAAAGCTTTTATTTACTTAACTTCAAAGCGGACTCAAAAGAGCTGAAAATGTTTTGGTTCTGCCGCTTGAGAATGAAAATATTTTAATTCCTTAAAACGTGGAAGGGGGCATACGCTTCCTCTGAGGTTCATATTTACAAATGCATTGTATCCAGAATGCAAACCTTGAATCATTTCCTAACGCTGTCGCTACCCAAAGACATGTTTTATTTATAAATACGGCAGGACTATGTGGTGCTCTGCAGTACCAATGCGAGGAGGCAGAGACAGCTCAAAGCTTCTCAGCCATGAAGGCACAATTCAATTTTTTTTCACTTTGTGGAAGAGGGACAACTCATCCTCCTTGGCAGCAGGAAAACTCAATCCCGCAGCAGCAAGCTTTGAGCCGAGGGAGGCGAGCAGCAACGTCCAAAGATTGATGGGGCAGCCAGTGCAGGAGGCAGAGGCTTGGAGGGGAGAGGCTGGGTGTGGGTGAGGGTCTCTCCTCCACATCCAACCCCCTCTTCCCTCCTGTCCTGTGCCCTCAGTACAGGCAGAGGCTGAAGGCAGAGAGAGGAAGAGGAGGGGTTGCAAGCATGGCTCCCGCACACAGTAGCCCACCCATTCCACGCCACCACAAAGCCAGCCCTGGAAGACTACACCATTTGGCTGCAGCTCACGCGGACGAGGGAGCAAGCAGTCTGAAAACTTTTAAGCAACTTTCTCACCAAGCACAGGAAAACAAAAGTCACCTCCCCAAAGACTGCCACAAAGAAAGTCATTAAAGAAATTAGTATCCCATTTGGAGCCTAATTACTCTTAGGATAATTTTTTTTCCTACATGGAAGGGAGTAGTCAGACCCACTGAAGCAAAATGTTACCTCCTCATCATCCCTGAGGGAGCAAAACAGACATCTGAGAAACAGAAGGGAAGAAAAAAAAAAAAGTTAATGCTTTAACTTCAAAGATGCCCTGAGAATTTCCTGCCATCAAAATAATGCAGAATGGCTCTGCCTGTCTCATGTATTAACAGCTTGCATATTTATGAGTAAAAGTTGATGCCTACCCCAGCCAAGGAGGCACTGAGCCACGGCGAGAGTGACACCACCTCATTTCTAAATCCAGTCAATTCCTGCAAGACAGGGCATAAATCTCCCCAAATTAAGAGAACTGGAAGCAGCATTTCCTGCCTGTCTCTCTCAGCTCCAGGCCCTTTTCTCAGCTCTGCTCAGCCTCTCCCAGCATGACAGCTACAAAGCAAGCAGCCAAAGGGAGGTCTCCAGAAGCTACAGCTTCAGCACCCTGGGAGAAGGGTCCAGGCTGAACCTGCTGACCTCTGGAGGTCCTTCCAGCCGGTATCACCCTGTGATTGCAAGCCACAACCTTTCTTACACCCCACCAGGCTCTGCCATTCACCATCTCAGCTCCCAGGCTCAGCACCGCCACCGTTTAACATGGCTCTGTTTAACTGCCAGCTGCTGCACCGCTCTTTAAGTATTAATGATTTACACAACACATTGGCAAACAGCAGAGACAGGGAGACTGTGATTTGCATTCAGACGTATGCTACTCATTCATTAGTTTTATCTTGTGGCTTTTCTCAGATCTCCTCTTTTAAGCACAAATTAGAGCCTTCTCCAGCCCCACAGCCCATGCCGAGCTTGCTCACCGTTCCCTAACGGCAAGCTGTTCAGGTGAACCACAGAATACCAAAGAGGATTGACCCATTCCTGAGACCAGGTCCTCAAAAGACACCGAGGACCCCACCAACTGGGACTCAACAAAGTAGAACTTGCTACTGATCTGAGGAGAGATGCCTTTTGCTCTCAATTTACCCTCTGCAGCAGCTCAAAGATGTTATCCCCGTTAAAAGCTCTCCATGGGCTAATGAAAACCACTGTATTATTGATGATTTCTTTGTTTAATTCTGTTTAATATTCCCTTTCTTTAATAAATATGCCATAATTAACAATAGGGAGGATTTTGCTCTTTTTAACCAAGGCACCTCTTAACGCATCAGCTGCACAGCCAGAGCAAGGTAAGTCACCTCCCTAGCTGAGGGCAAGTAAGGGAAAAAAGAAAGCTTGTGCTTTTCCTGTGTGCAAATTTCATTCTCTTCAGGATAAAACATTCTCCAGCAAAACCAGCGCATGACCTTCTTCCTAACAGCTATCATGTCAGAGTGGGTAGCTCCAGGAACTAGAGCTTCAGAAGAAGAAACACCAGACCCTCAGAAAACGATGCTTTTGAAAGCAGGTGGTTAAAAAAAAAAATAATAAAATTGGCAGTGTCTCAACTCACCACTCTCTTCTGCAACTTTGGTTCATGGGCTGAGGTTGCCTAAGTCCCAATGCAGCTCTGACAATGACTCATTTTATGACAAACCCCAGGCTTCATTATCTGCCTCACCAAACCCCAGCCGGAGCCGGAGCCACACACTGGAAACGTACAAAGTCGTCTTTATAGCTCCTCGTTCTCCCTTGGCTGCATGACCACGCTGTCATCTTGGCCTTCAGGCTTAAAGAGCTAAGGACTATGAGAGCAGCTGCATTTGCAGTACCACGCCCTAATTCCCTGTTCTGGCTGTGGCCTGGGATTTAAGGATGCTAAAGCGTTCTGCAAAGTCGCACTTGAGAGAGGAATTAGAGCAGAGGTGAGAAAAAGAAGTGAAAAAAGTCACTGGTAGAACAACACCTGTGGTGCTAATACAAAGCAAAAATTGCTCCCAACACAGTGATGGAAAGTTTCAGAGCCTTTCAGAAAAGCTGTACCAGAATCTCCCTTTAAAGTTCTCATTCTGCAACTGAGGATCAGCAATTTAAATGAGAAAGGATCTTTACCCCTCGCTCTGCTTTTCTCTCACAGGGACTGTCCCACAGGCAGGGAGACACAGCCAAGAGTTTTGCCGGTCTTGATACACAGCACCCATCACCTCCACCACTCTTTAAAGAGACGAAACAGCAGGAGCAGCCTCTGCTTTTTGGCATCCAGAGGGACCCATGTAAAGCCCCTCACAGACAGACAAAGCTTTAATCAAAATGTAGATGAGGAGATGCACTGCCTCTTGTCCCAAGGCTCCCAGCATTTGCACACCCCAGACGACCTCCAGAGTCCCAGAGCACGTGAACCCTTCCGCAGAACAGCCCTCCTAGGGGACTACAGCATTGGTTTAGCACTTCTCTTCGTGTTCTGCTTTTGCCAGCTGCTGGCCCTCGGGCATTCGGTATTGCAGCCTCCTGGATGTCTGATCCACTCAAACCACCTGCTATGGAGCTGCACAGAACACGAGGCAATGGACTCGTATCGCTATATAACGCTGATTGCTAGGTTCATACGTAACGGATTGTGATTGCCAATAGTTTGCTGCACAGATCACACTGTGGCAGCATCTCTCCAGCTGGGCATGTTAAGTGCTCTCAGAGTAAACGAATACCAATCGTGCTCATCCCTGCTGCTCACCCGCTGCACAGTGGCAAGACCACATCCCCATCCCAAACCCATCAGAGGGAAAACAAAGTCACCCTCCCTTTCTCCTCCCCACCCTGAAGTGCTGAAGATGGCCCATGCTGTGGGACAGAGCATACAGCTGTGTCAAGCACAACACTGGCACATCACGTACCTCCCACAACGTGCTCAGGTTCTGGCTTTGCCTCCTTACAGAGACCTTTGGTAGAGCCTCAAACCCTACCACACCAGCACCCGTGTTGCAGAAAGGAGCACAAGGTCCAATGATGGCACAGGACAGGCTTGAAGACAGGTCAGCTGCTCTGTAGCCCACCCTGTCATCTTCGGTGGCCACAGATCTTGGGAGGAAGGGAGTAGCTCAGCCTGTGCCACCTAATTCCCTGCGAGCACCCAGCAGCTCCCCAGCCCAGGACGATGCTTAGCTGGTGGCTGGTTCCCTGGCATGACACAGAGAACCCTGCCTGCTGCTGCCCTCCATCAGCTCCCAAGCCCATGCCTGCCGATCGCAACAACTGCTAGCATCGTTCCCCGCCAGCATGCACGAGGAGAAATATTCACTGCTGTCCTACCAAAGCGCTCACTGCTGCATCCACCACACCTGAACAAAGCAGCCCCTTCTGCAGGAAGACTGGGAAATAAATGACCCCAGATGTAATAAAGATGTTTACAGGTATTCTCTAGTCAGGCAATGTGGCTTAAGCTTTTGCTCAGCAGCATCTTCTCAGGGATTTCAGGGACTATTTTCACTGGGCTCAGGAGATTAACTATAGTTTTCAATTTTTAAATATATGTCCACGCTGCCTGTCATTTTTATCCCTCCCCTGCCTAGCAAGGAGGGATCCCACTGGAAAGCATTGACTCCTTGTGCCAAGCTTTGCATACGAGTCTTTTAGCAGGAAAAAGGCATTTTCTGCCTGTGAGAGACTGCACTGTCATGGCCAGGCAGCAGTTAGCTCGAACAGCTGGCAGGAAAGCTTCAAAGCGTTAAACGCTGTACACACACACCATCCAGGTGTGCATCCATCCAAACCTCAGCATAGCCACGTAGCATCAGCGAGAAAAAACACCCAAAGGATCACAGCCGCCATCCACCACCATCCCACAGAACAACCTGCTGCTCTGCTCTGGCAAGCAGCAGAGCCAACACACAACGGGGATCGGCCGTCTCTAACGCCACAGCCAACAGCGGCTTAAAATAAACCACCCCGTCCAGGGCAGCACGGTGATCCAGAGAGGATGGACGGACAGAGCAGAAGCATCACCCATCCGATTCACTTTGTGAAAATTAAAGTTAAAGAAAACTGCAAATCCCTGAAACTTGGGGAGGGAGGGAAGAGGTAGAAACAATTTTTAGCCAGCTATTTCTAGTGGGAAGCGTGGGGAGGGGGACTATGACTCCATGTTGCACTAAAGGATAAACCTCCTCTGTCTAATCCAATTTACGCCTCAACATGCACAGCACAGAACGGGCTCAGGAACAAAAGGAGTGGCAGTTCACAGGGCGGCAGGAACGCTCTTGGAGGGAGCGGTGCTAAATGATAACTTAAGGGGTTATTGAATAGATTAGCGAGAACCGCAGAGAGAACACATTTGCATCTCTTTCAGCCGCTCCAGATCAGATGTGATAGCAGCCTCTGCTCTCACAGTCACTTAATTGTTCCAAGGTTGTTGAGGGGGAAAAAGTGTCTTTTTTTTTTTTTTTTTGCACTGCAGAGTTCTGGGAAGAGCCACGCTTGGCTTTAGGAGCCATCTAACATTAGGAAAAAAATTATTCAGTCTCATAAAGCTGCTGGACTTCTGTTTTGCTTCAGGAAAAACTCAGTCTGTTCTGCTGACTCTACAGGGCAGACGGGAGCCCTGGGCCTTTGCAGGGGGACAGACCCAGGCCACGGCTGCTCTGGGAGGTGGGTGTAAGCAGCTCCCACCGCAGACCATCACTCACATTGCAGAACAGATTCTGCACTTGGGGAAAAGGGAAGGAGTGCATTATAATGCTGTGACAGCATCTGCCATGAGAAAAGCAGCAGGGAAAGGGGATATCAGGCCACAGCTTTGCCAGGTGTGCCTCTGAGAAAGCTGCGTTTCGAGGGAAGTCAGCCCCAAAAGCACGGATCTGCCCAGAGAGGAGGTTCAGCTTACCAGGGACTCTGCTGCCAACATCACTGTCGCGCCCGTCCGCTGGCTGGTCGCTCTGGCAGCTCTCCGTGGCGCTGAGGGCAACCCCCTGCTCGCTGCCCAGGCTGCTGCCGCTCCCTGAGAGGGCAGGGGAGTGGGTGCTGCCCAGCACCCTGCCCATGGCCTGGCTGGGTTCCTCAGCGGGTGCTGCAGGGACACAACAGAGATGCTGCTGTGGGAGGGAGAAGTGAGTGCAGATACTCTACCAGGTCCCGAGCAGCAGCCTCCCTGCTCCCAGCTGGGCACCCTCAGGAGCAGGATCAAAA
Organism: Ardeotis arabs; assembly: GCA_011801015.1. Classification (NCBI taxonomy): domain Eukaryota; kingdom Metazoa; phylum Chordata; class Aves; order Otidiformes; family Otididae; genus Ardeotis; species Ardeotis arabs. The sequence continues at coordinate 110,590 of JAAGAY010003227.1, forward strand.
CCCAGTTCCCATGCTCAGCTCCTATAATGGCACCAGTGATCTCAGTGCTATAAAGTCAGGAGTAAGGAGCTGGCCAGAGACATGCTGCCAGGTGGCCAGGAGCAGCTCCCAACTGCAAGGGCAGACCCCAAAAGACTGCAGGCAATGGAGCAACCCACCACCAGTTTGACCCATTTATACTACTCCAGTGAGAGAGGACCAGATCCTCCCCTGGCACAGCTAAAGCCAGTGGGCTGCAGCCGCATAGGGCAGGCAAGCGGCTGAGCCAAAATCCACAGTACCGAGAGCCAAACGGTCAAGCACTTTACACTTCCCACCCTCCAACCACAAGGAACAGCAGCTCCTCACCCAGTCCTGCTCGGTGCTTTCTGCCTTGCGAGTCTTTTGACCCCGCAGGTAAAGGCTTGTCGTCCAGGCTGAAGGAACTGAACTCCGAGTCGCTCTCACTGTCACTAGAAACCACTGCAGAAAATACCGGGGGTAGGAGAGGAGACAGACAGTTATTCACAATGTTCATAACACTTACCAAAGAGGGTGCCAGATGGATCCAAATAAAACACGAACAAATGCTGACTCGCTGATCACATTCTCGCTCTCCAAAAGGAGCCTGACCTGCAGTTCCCCCACAGCTGTTCACTCTTCCTCTCAAACACGTGTTTTTACTTTTTACAGATGATTTATAACTCCGCCACACACCCTCCAGTGGTGCCAGCACTGAAGCAGATGAACACATCACCAGTGCTCCTCTCCCAAACCTGACTGGGACCACACCACTCCTGCACTGCGCTTTGCTGCCCAAAGCTCCCTGCTGCAAAGCCGAGCGCCCCGCGATGTGGCTGGTCTGGCAGCTGGGCTCTGCTCCCACTGACCCCTTGCTAGTATGCTAGCGAGCCCCCTCCTCATTCCATTTGCGTGGGAGCAACGTGTTAAGGGCTGGGTGCGAGGCCGGTTCCCGCCCAGCTGTGGGCGGAGGGGTAACACGGGGAGAGGGACCACCTTCTTCCAAGCTGCGTTTCAAGCGCGGCAGTGCCTCTGTGGAGGCTCCAGGATCTACAAGGAGAACACCAGATAAATACTGAGCACATCAAATAAAAACCCCTGCAGCAATTACATGAAGCAGCAGCCTTATTAGCTCATCACCCATTCAGCAGACGCTCATCTCTATCAGCACACTACCCAGAACTATATTACTGGTATACCTCCAAAGCTTAAGAGGCAAGGGTCGCTCCTCTTCCTCAAGCAGACTCTTTCCTCATTTCAAGGCTGCTTTTTTTCTTCTTCCCTGCCCAACCCTGCTGAATCCTGGCCCTAATCCTGCTGCTTTCCACCCTCCATAGTTTCCATAAGAGCTAGAGGAGCCTCATTTTGCCAGATACAACTTCCCAAATTGGCAGGTTGCTTCCACTTTTCCATGCAATTATGCAAGTACCCCTCCTGCTTATACCAGTGTAAAAGATAACTCGACTGCCAGCTGCTCTAGGTAAAATGAGAAAGGTGTTTTTCCATCTCCTGAGTTTCTGTAATGGTCTGATCTCAGAATAGAAATGACGGAGGAGGAGGAAGGTAATGGGAAAATAGTTGTCTTTTGTTTGAGGGATTGCACCTACAGCATTTCTCCAGCTGACCAAGGCAGATACTGGCTCTCCTAGCAACTCAGAAGCCATTTCAAACAGTGGGTCACAATTCCTGGTGGAAAGTACAATATTGGCTCATGTGGCACGTAGAGTAGGCAACACTGCAACCTACAGCCTCTACAGCCGAAAAAGGAAGCCCCAGCTATTTCTTTACATTCATCAGTATGTACCTATAAGCTCACATTTATGAGAAATGAGCTCCCCGTTCTGCAGCTGAACAAACCCTTCACCCCCGCACTGTTACTCGTACGGCCCAGCCTCACGCTGCTGCCGGCACAGGAAGGACCTGGGTGCGGTGGTACAAGGTGACAGCCATGGGGTAGCAAAGAGAGCTGTCAGTTCATCTCTCTACATCAGCGCTGAAATTCACTACAGGTGGTTCACAGGGCTACAAACCCCTTAACACCGCCCGGGGCAGGACAACAGGTATCCCTCCCCTCGCACAGGCTGTCAAACATTTCCGCCAAGGACCTCGGCAGACGCTCCTGTATTCAGGCAGTGATCTGTACTACACTAAATATTTTCCTAAAAAAATTAATAGCTAAAACAGCACTTCCCTGGAGTTAACATCTCTGAGGATATTAAAGCTGGCTGCTAGTATTATTGCAAAGCGTTATTGAAGCTGCCCCGGCAGGCAGCTCCCCGCGCACGACGTGCTGCTGGAAAGCGCTGTGCCCCCTCCTCGCTGCCCGCACAGCCGTCCTCCAGAGACCGGCTCCTCCTGTGCCCACCACCCACCTGGGGCTGGCCCTTCCTCTCCCAGTCTGCCAGCACCATCAGGAATGGGACTTGCCGCTTGCAGGGGAAGGGGCCGTGGAGCTGAGCCAGGCAGAGAAGCCCCGTCACAAGCAGTGGGGCTGCGCTTCTGGCTAGGAGTTCTGAAAGCAAACGTCTGGCTTTGGGCTTTGCTGTCTTAAAGACAGCTTCACTACTTCCCCAAAGCTCCCCAGGGGAGATGGGGGACTATATATATAAACTCTGCTAATAACAACCCAGATGTACCAGGCTCTTTGCTTCAAAATCAGCTCTGAGAATCATCCCAGCCATCCCATTACCCAATTCTTTCAGCAAATGCACTCCTGTCCCACTTGGTCACCATGCTTTTCTGGCCTCCTAGATTCACAAAAATCCATCACTTTAGAACAGCTCCTTCTTCCGCTAATCCTTTAAAAATGCTGGAAGTCAGGATTTATTTGGAGAAGGCCCTGGTGACTCAGTGGAGGTGACTTTCACTGCCTTCCCTTCTGCCATTCAGCAGCTCAGAGAGGACCAGCACAAGAGAAGGAAAATATTAATGACACAAAGGCACTCACATCGCAGGAGCAGCCCTGTCTGCTCTCATTTCCTCTGCTGCCATTAAGAGTATATTTTACCCACCGCGCCAATGTTTCCCTTTAAGGTAATTTTTCTCCCAAAGCTCCCAGACCTTCTGCTGGCACTTTCCAGAGCCCAGAAGTCATAAATCTGGTGTTCCAGCAGTTGCTGATATATCAATGAGTCGCTGGACAGTTGTACCTTTAGAGAATGTAACAGATTTATCCCTCTCCATCTGAAAAAAAAGCTCATTAAAAAATACGTTGAGATAAAACTGCAAGAAAAGCAGTATTCCCACAGGGAATGGGTCACTCATCAAGGGCCTGCACCCCTGCAGCTGCTGGCAGAGCCCACGATCCCTCCGACACACGGTTCAGCCTCCGAGAGAGCCACAGGGAATGG
>JAAGAY010003229.1:0-55474 GCA_011801015.1 Ardeotis arabs
TAGCCTAGTCATAAAAGCTGCTCCTCCTGTTTCTTTCCTCCAACATCTTTCCTTATAAACTTTAATAAGTATTCAGGTGTGATCAATGCCAGCTACTACTCTCCTGCTCCTCTGCTTGCTGTTCTAGTGCAGAGTGATTCTGTAAAAATGACCTCTCGAGGATCCTGCATTGATTTCTTCTCAGCTGATCTGAAACTTCAGCCATTTTCCTTCCTGCATTGTCCCAGGTAGAGCCTATTCTGGAAACAGAAGGATGCTGCGAAGGCAACTTCTGGTGTGTGATCCGCATCTGAAGCCTGAGACAGCCTCTCTGGTGACACAGGTACAGCAGGGCAGACATGGCTCAGGTTCAGGCGGGGAACCGAGAGCAAGACTCAAAGGGAGCACTTAAATGTTCTCTTTTTTGTATCTATTTGCAAGCCATGAGTAAAAAGGTACCATATATTTTCCTGCCGTCAGAGCTCACACGAGAAGTGGTATGGAATAAGGAGTGAGCTGGGAAGGCAAAGCTCTCTCCACCCATCCTCAGTAAGCACAGGAGTTTCACCAGTGCAATGTGAGAGACAGAGCACAAGGGCAGCTGTACCAGGTCATATCAAATAGCTGTCTGACCCAGGTCTCTGGTATTGGCGACTAATGGGGGGGGCTGGAAAGAGAGAATAAGGAAGAGATCTGATGAATAGAGTGGCCCTCTTCTGCTGTTTCTCCCCAGCGACTAACAAGCTGCAGTTCAAGGGACAATCTTGGAGCTAGCATGTGTGCTAATGGAGGAATTTTGCAGACAAGCTGGGTTTGCTGTCCTGGTGTGACGCCAGAATAAAACAAAGCGATCTCAGGGCAGAGGCACACAGAAGCCAGACGGAGTAGGAGTTCAGACTACAATCTTCCCTGTGCTGCAAACACAGACACAAATAGCATGGAATAAAGTATGCCAGTCTCTCAGACAGGAAGCTCAGGAGAAATTAGCCCAGCTGCACTGTCCTTGCTCTTTCCCCTTTAGAGAAATGAAACTCAGGGACTGTAGACTTGTGCTCATGGTGCCAGTGTTGACTCTCACTTCTTTCTGTCTGAGACAGAGGAGAGAAAGGAAGGTTTGGATGTGATTAAAAAGCACCAGAACTCTGGCAATGCTGACAACAGTGACAACTCTCCCCCTTCCTCCCAAATTGAAGGTGTTTGGGTTAAAGCCCTGACATGAGGGCTTTGTAGGATACATAGGATCATGAGGTATGTACAGTTTACAGAAGGTTAAAGCCCCAAGTATCAGAATGCCTGTGTTTTCAGCACATCTATGTTTTCAGTCTGGATTAAGTGCTATGGCACCCTTTGATACAGGAGTCACCTTACAGCCTGCCTGTAGCTGTAACCAACAGAAGCCGCTTCTCTTTGCTCCCTGTTCCCTTTTGTACACAGCCCATTGCATCACTGGAGCAGCACGAGGATCGGGAAACCCTCTGACCCCAGTGTGCAGCCTCTCTGCATCTGGGAGAATAAAATCTGCTTCTCCCCTCAAGCAATTATAAGCGATAGCTATTTTGCTATTCAAGGATCGTGATTTCAACACTCGAGGGGTTAATGCACCAGGGAGGCAGCTGATGCTTTCATGCCGGTATGCTGTATCAAACAACACAGTTTCCAGGAAGACGAATATCCGTAACCAAGTAGCACAGCAGAGCCCAAAGCCTGTTCAAAAGAATTCTTTTTGATGATCTGGTTTTATTACTTTCAATGAACTGGAGTCTCCAAGGTACCAGTGAATAAGGGATGCTGTAAAGCGGCATCTTGTATACATGTTTCAAGCTGCGTCTGCTGGTGCTAAAAAGGATGAAAGAGAAACTGCTTAGCAATGACCCTAGGGCCTAAACCCAGCTCAAGCTTTCCACGGGGCATTTGCTGAGACAAAAAGAGGATCTTAACTATTTGCACTGGGACATGACAACCGGGATGCAGCCTACATCATTCACTTTCCCCGCTGGGAAAACTAATCCATTGCCAGGACAGAGCATGTGGCATGTGTTATGTGTTTCATAAAAGCTCTTTGCCAACTGGAAAAAAAAATATAAAATGTCAAATCAGGACCAGGTAGATGTGAATTACGGGGCTCTGTGCTATCTGGAGAATCTAGATGATTTAATAATACGCTGTGTGAGACACTACACTGGTCAGAAACCCTCTACAGAAATACAGTGCTTAAATTAACTTTCTTGTTTTGTCTCTACATAATATGTGGATTTGAGAGTAAAACACAGCTTGGACCATGAGTACATGGGAATGTGGTTCAACATGACCCTCACTGGACTTGTGAAGGGAGGCAAAAAGGAGTGAAACCTGATCAAAATCAGCAGAAGGAGCACCCAGTCGTGATTTCTTCTTTAGGCACCACCTTGCTGTGTCTGTAACAGTAATAAGGAGAAATTTTGTAGCTGTAGACTGGAGCTCAACTTCGAAATGGATGGAGGCTGAGCTGTACAGAAACCCAGACTGTTTGAAAGTCCTCTTATCATTAAAGGATGTCAGCTAGTGCCCTTTCTTCCTCAGCTCTGCGTATACCATTATAACAATATTAGCCTGTGCGTTGCCTCTCAGTGCTTTTGCTTTGGAATTCAAATCATGTGTATGTTTTATAAAAGGCTCTCTAGTGTGAGCCTCAGAAATACATATGCACTCTCCAACTGTGTGGGTTTTCTCTTTCCTGCATAGTGCACAAATTACTCATTGTAACATGATAAATGAATGGGACTGTGTAACCCTCTTTATAGTTTACAGTTTTTATAGTGCTTTGCCACCATATGTTATAAATTCATGAAGCACTTGTAGCGTGTAACAGGTTTTTCTGTTTGTTTATTTAGTTATTTGCTAATTCTCACAGCTGTATATACATATACGGATGTGTGTGTAAATATGTGTAGATATTTTTCTGGTGGACTGAAGCCTAGGAGAAGAGATAGGCTGCATCTGGAGAGCACTTGAGGGGCAGAAAACGGGAAGGATATAAATATTGCCTTGATATCTGGTGAGAAGTGAGGAGATTGAATAGAAAGTCACTTCACATGGAAAATTCACATTTCATGGTCTGCAACATTTTGGGGCAATTTCTGCTAAAATCAACTATATTGTACAGTGAAGGAAATATAGAATATAAAATTGCATTGTGAAAAGCCTGGGGAATCTTCATGTGATCCTATAGCTTGCAGACAGGGAACAGAAGTTATGAACCAAGGAATGAAGAAAACCAGCTTTTAATATATTTCTGGGATTTCTGATAAGCATTATCACGGGATCCTAATACATGCTGCTCCTCCCGAGGAGGGGAAGTCGTGGGGAAGCAGGTAAAAGGAGTGGGTGATGGGTAGAGCACCTGGATTCCCAGGTGTAGATGTGAAGACATTTTCTGCTTCAACCTGCAGTGCAATAGGCTAAAACACCCGTACAGCTCGATAAACTTCTGTGTGGTGCAATTACAGGAGGAGCAAACCCACCTGGTCCTTTGGTGGGGTATGTTGAGAAGAGGCTATTTGTGAACTGGGCTTTCTTCTTGCTTATTATTCTGTCCCTCTTCCTTCTCTCTTGTGACTTCTCTGCAAGTACTGTTTGGTTAGGCCTATCTGTTTGATTCATCAATTGTGGAGAGGGAGTTATATTCACTGAGTACCCAGACAGGTTGATTTAATTTCCCCACATTTCCTGTTGGGAAATCAAACTGATGTTTTAGGGGAAATCCCTAGAGGTTAAGCCTACTTGCAGTCAAGGCCTGACAGAAGGAATACGTATGACTGCGTATATATCTATATCTGTAAGCATGCATTTTTTTTATACAAACACATCTACATGCATAGGTGTATATACATGTGATCGTGTGTATCTTTCTTAGCAATTCCAGTAGCATTCCCGTGTGTCTCACTGTTTGTTTAACAGAGTTGGACAGGATGTGTTTACACTTTATTTAAGAAACACTGTAAAAACAAGAGGATCTTAATCATCACTGGCCATGGTAGCTGCAAATTGAATATCTGAACTCCTGGAAGCTCATTCATCATAAATATCCTACGTGTCTGTAAGAGGAGAACTTAAGGAATCAGTGCTAGTTCTACCTAAGGGAGATTATTAGGAGAACACGAAGAGCATAAGTAAACTGCAATAATGTCTATAATGATGGATCTGGATCTAGTACTTCTAATAAGAAAAGTTCCTAGTTTTTCTATGTCTTATTTTACCTATATCATATATCTTTCCCATTTAGAAATAATCTTTAAGACAGGACCCACTCTTTAAAGCCATAAGTCAAAGTGAGAAAGGCAGGAGGGAAGTGGGGATAATATACAGGAAAAGGTCAAACAGGATGGAAGATAGAGGCTGTCATAAGATAACAACAAGAATTCCCAATAGCCTTTCTGTGGCCACACCAGATCAACCATGGAACCCTTTTGTCTGGTAGCAATTACAATATAGCTGATGATTCAGAGAAAGAAGATGACCTTAATTAGTAGTTTCATTAAGCCAATTTTCTAATAGCTCAGACTGAAGTAAAATTCTTTCTTTTTTCTCCTAGAAGAGTAAATTATAATGAGTATTTTCCCATCAGGCTATTGTATTTACCTACTGATGTTATGTTTGTGTGTATATCCTGAAAGAAAGATAAACCTAAACTCTGGATCCAATACTACTGAATTTTGGCAGATGGAAGATTTATACCCCATCTTGGAGTGCAAACTTGGCTTCACCATTGCGCTGACAGGCTGAAGAGACCTCTCCATAGGTCTAATAAGAACCATACTTCATATGAAGAGTAGGACTTCCAGTCCTTGATTTTACATCAGACATGCCAGGTACTCAGCCCCTCCTGGAAGTCAGACCACTTAATTAGGCTGCTGGGCAAGGCTTTAGAGGGCTTGCTTCAGCCTTCTGCTTTTGAAATGAAGAAATGCAGATTTTCTTATCTGCCTGCATAAAGGATTTAATAGAAAAAAAATGTTAAGTAAGCTGCAGACATACAAGCTTGGATATTAGCTTCATCAAGACAACGCAGGTCAGTAACACCTTGCTCCCTGCAGATGCTCCTATAAGTGTGGATAAACCACACCCAACGTAGAGCTGAACTGCATCTCAGAGAGGCTGAGATTTACAGAGTGTGCTGCGGCACAGAGTTAGGAAATGGACAGCAACAGTTGGGAATTTTTAAAAAGAAACATGTAAGACTGCTTTAGCCATCTGGAGAAGCAACCTTTCTTCATATTATGCAAATGTTTTGCAAGTGTTGGGGTGGGGTTTTTTTGGTAGGCAGTTGAGGAGTATATGGAGGAACTCTAGCTCATAAAGTTAACATAGCAGCTCATCAGCTTGCACTTTACCCAAAATAAAAGCAAATGACTCATTTGCTCTATAAAGGGTCATTGTCTCCCAGATATTTTTGTTCATAGATGTTATCCACTAGCAGTGATACAGCACCCAGTCTGTACCAGGGCAAGCTGGCACTGAGACCCTGCGTGAGTATGTGCATGTGAGTGCTGGAAGAGAGGAGAGGGGAAGGAACTCGCTCTTATAGAAGCTTAAAGAAAAAGGAGATAAAAAATAAATCATCTCATTCCTTTTTCTATGAATTGATTGAGAAAGATTAAATAATTTATTGAATCATTGCCAATCCAACGAGGCATTTACCAGCAGAGCCCAAAGAGATCCTTAGAATAGCAGGGGAGATTTCTCAGGTCTGATAGGACTCTAAAGGGTCAGGACTATTCTGAAAAGTGCTCTTCAAGGCAAGATCTGAGTTGCGCTTTTGCCCAAGGAGTGGTGATGGGCGCACCTCATCCTTCCTCACTGGTAAAACGAGTGTTTGCAGTCCTGCAGGATTTCACACCTGCCTTCTGCTTGGGATGTAATCTGACAGTGAGACCTGGGTGGGGGGATGCAGTTGTTCTGTGATCAGTGAGATCGGTTGTGATGTTGGTCTGTATCGTGGTGTTATAGAGGCTGGTCTGGAACCAGCCTCACTGGTGGCTGTGTTGGGTCTCTGAGCTGTGGTAAGGAATTTAGCTGGGCAGAGTCTCTATCCAGGCTTCCTGGGGTCATCTCATCACCCTGCTTGGCTCTGTCTCCATGTATTCATTGAACAAAAGCAGGACTTAGCCCTCACTCATCTGCTCCAAAGACATTCACATCCCCTGTCTCTAGACAGCCCATTTCTAAAGGCATCACTTGCAGTGCTCTTGCTCTTTTCTTTGTTCCTCGTTTTACTTCAGCCAGATGAGGATTTAAAGGTAAAGTCTTGGAAGTAAGAAAAAAATAGAAATGGACATAACCTGCGATATTTGCAGATCTTAGATCTAGATGTGCCAATTGTAATTTATCTAGCCTAAGGTCCTGTTGAGCCAGAAAATTTCACTCAGTAATTCCTGAAGAATTCCTTTGATTGCTTTGAGTTCCCCTTTGGCAAGTCATGGTCTTCGGTAAGATTCAATCTCACAATTACCTGAACTCCCACTGTTAAGTACGGAATAGTCCTAACTCCCATGGAGTCCGTTGAAATCAGCTCTGGGCTAGATCAAGCCATAAGTCTATTCTCCCTCCTCCTCCCCTGCACATCCAGTTTTGTTGCTTGTTAGTTGTGAAGTCCTGCCTTTAAGAGCCACAGGGTACCGCATTTGTACTGCTGTTTACCCGCCTCCAACACCTCCCAGGTGAGCCTGTGTTCAAATGGCAGATCCTGTACCATAAAATGTCTTATGCCAAAGACACTGAATGCCATCATCGGATGAAGTGAAGCTGACGTTGGTAATACAGGCAAATTCAGCCAGAGACCCACATCCCAAACTACCATGTAAATCCACACTCTGACATCTGCAGGCACATGCCCTTGGTTCAGGATCTGAAATACGTCAGAGAAGGTGGCTTCCAGGCATTGATTTCTGGATCTGATTTACAAGGAAAATTTGCACCGCGGTGGCATAACCTTTTCATTGCCTTTGCTCTGAGCAGAGAAACAGATTGTTTTAGACAACTCAGGACATGTTTCCAGGACTGCAAATGATAACTTGAGACATAACTGGCCATCACCGTTTCTGCCTCTGTACCTGCTCTTAAACCCTCCCCAACAGCAAGAGAAAATGGTGCTGCTTCAGCTCTCAGGTTTGTGTACTCAACAGAAAGAACCAGGTTGGGCTAGGAGAGTGATGTGGGACTTAAGAAATCTTGGCTTTCCATCAGGGCTGCTCAAGTAATTCATTGTATGGCTATGGGCACTTGCAGCTCAATAATCAAGCAGACAAAACATGCAGACTTCGAGTCAGGTAGGGCATAGCCATGCGGTAGGTTTATTGTGCTCTCCCCATCTGCTGCAGACAGACATGGTCGGGGTCTGGCCACATCCATCCCTGTGTCCACGTGAAGGTTTCTCAAGCTTCTTGCCTGCTTCTCTGTGCCAGTGTAGAGTAGCTCCTGTCATAATAAAGATTAGGAAGGCAAACAGCCTTGTGCTGTACCAGGCAGCATCGGTGGCAGGTGGGCTCAGATCTTCTTCCTACCTCTAGGGAGACCTGTGCTCTTCAACTCATTCTGAATCTCTGTCTTAATATCTGCAGCTTCTTGTTTCAAATCATTAGTGATCTGATGACTGGCATTAACAGTGATGAACAGAAACTCTGCAGAGGAGGAGGCACTGACTGTGTATACACTATCTGAACTGGGCCAGTCAGTAAGTAGACTCAGGAGAGATTTATTCTGCATCACTCCCAGCCTTAGCAGAATGATGCTAAACTCTATCCTTGTTTTATGAAGCCTCTTATGGCACCCCACTGCTAGATTCAACAAACCATTTTGCATATATTTACTGTCTTCCTAGCCCATAAAAGCTGGCTTTCCTTTATTAACTACAGTTTACTGCCACTCTCAGCAGAAGCAAGTAATAATGGAAATGAAACTGTACTCATTCTGAAGATCTCAGTATACTTTCAGATGTTGTTCACGTTGACGGTGTCTTGTCAAAACGTAATTGCATGTATTGTGATTATAAAGTGGTTAATAAATAAGTGTCCTTCAGATGTTATCACTTCCTCCACCCTGTATTACCATTGCAATGCAGGAATCCTTCAGAGGCTCCCATTTTTTCGATATCCCTGACTCCCTTAAAGCCTCGGTGCCAGCAAGTGCTGAGTACCCCACACTGGTCCTCCCTTCCCTGTAGGAGCTAAGACTACCTGGAGCAGGAAATAGGAACAGTTCCTGGAGTCTGGCTATCGTAGAGGAGAAGGAGTGAACATCAGAGCAGGATTGTCATGCCAATGCCATGACCGTCACTGTGGCTATTCACCTTACTCTGGTCACCTTGGACTGAAGCAGACTGGGCTGTAATGCTCTTTCCTTGTGTTAAAGTGCTCACACTAAGGTATTTTCAGGCTTTCCCTCTCCATAGGTCCAAACATTAGTTCAGGTCATAAGAATGTGCTCAGCATCATGGCTAACTTACTGTGGAAAGAATGTCAGGAAGATGGTTTGCTTAATGCTTTGGTGGCCACTTGACCACATACATACTCTTCCTGTTATTTAGGAGTGGTAGATCAGGGCTACAGTAATTTGTGACTGCAGCTTTCCATAGCGGCCAAAATTATTTTGGAGGGCTGATAGTCAGGATGCAATTCTAAAGACGTGCAAGTGGCCTGTCTCCTCCAGTCTGCTGGAGGAGATACTCAGGAAGGAGGGTCCTCGTGAAAAATCATGACTGGGAGGTAGAACAGAGCCAGCCTACCAAGAGTTCCTTTATCAGATAAAATGGCCTCACGGAGCTCTTCCATTATGCATCATAGGTAAGAGCTAAGTCCCCTGTGCTGAATAAAACAATATTCAGTGCCACTTAATATTGTTGTAATGGGTCATGGGAGGCGGCTCATTGTCCCAGAGAGCTACCAAGGAGTCTTCTGTTTCCTTGAGCAACCTTCTAAGCTAGATGAAATTTGCTGGTTGTTCTTTTGCCAAACAGCCTTGAGGGCACAAATATGGGTCATGTCTGTCCCTTTGGTTGGAAGGGGGTGTGCAATGCTCTGCTTTAAAGCGTGGCACACAGTCGTTGGCAGCACCTTGAGTAAATCCAACTGCACTGTTTACTAGTTTAATTATAGTCTTCCGTCCAAGAACCACAGAGCTCTTTACAGGTTCAAAGCTAATGTGGTGAGGTAGCTAAAACTCTTATCAATTTTCTAAACATGTGCAGGGAGAGGGGGATGAAAAAGGAAGTGAAGACACAGGGGGATAAAAAGTACATTTTTTTTTCATGCATGTGCATATTTATGACTCCAAATGTATAGGTGTCATTTTTTAGCTAAGTTGCACACCCGAACCCAGGTGTGGGCTTGATAGGGATCCCCCATGTCACTATGCTCTACCACTGCAATTTTTTGGCCAAGCTGAGAATCCAGTTGTGTGGGCATTTTCACACACGCAACTACACAATCAAAAAAATCATAACCCAGACAGCCTGACACAGTTATCAAAAGCTGTTAGCAGAGCTGAGACCAGAATCTGCATATCTCACCTCTTACCAGCCTGTCTTTGCACTTCTCCTTCCCCTTCCAAGAGAAGGCTCCTGAAGACAGTCCTGCCCTGGTGTTGCAGGACCAAGGTGCCAGTGGCTTTAATGCATGTTTGAAACTAGTTTGTCACCTCAGAGGAGAAAATCCAAGCAGATCTTTGCACCGCATCTACTGTGCCATGTGTGTGGTCACTCTGGTGATGAGTTCTGACAGCATAATCTTATTAAAGTTCATTCCTGACAAACAATATAGATATGGGTATAGGGGAAAAATCACGGCAGTGACAGGGTAACCTTTACCAGGGTACAGTCCTATTAATTGCTGAAAAATTCCTACTTTAGAAAGGTTCATTGGGCTCACAGTTGGCTCTGCCTCCACTTGCTTTTGTTCCAGTTTAACTTTGACATTGTAATTAATTTGCTCTCCTTGCCTCCCCCTGAGGCCATTGCCTCTGTCAGTCCACAAAGCATCTCACAGCAATATTTCAGGAGCAGCTCACAGGCTACATAAACCTCTCTAGCTCTGGCTTCCAAAATTTGGGCCTGTTTCCTCTCCTTCTGTGCTCTTGGCCTCAAGAAACAAAATGGTTTTTATGATTTAATGTCTGATTTCTGTGCTGAGCATAGAATGATGCAATCACTACCATTTGTTTTTGTGGTAGCATCATTTGTACAAACGCATCCCTGATGATTCATAGGCAATTGTAGTTGGTAGGTACCAGGATGTATGTACTGAATGGCTTTTTAGTAATGTATTCACTAGAAATTAAGCTGAAACTTAGTAGCTCATTTTCCAGATGCCACTGATGCAACTGTCAGACAGGAACAACTTCCAGTCCCTGCTTGCCTGAGCCAGAATTGAACTAGAGATTTGTAAATAAAAAGCTTTGGCTTACATTTTCAGTCACCAGTAGTGATTTTTTTTTTTTTAGCGTTCAGCTTTACCAAAAGTACTGAGAATATACTCTCTCTAAATCAAGTCACCCTAACTTTTCTCAGATTGGGCATCCATAAGTAGAGGCACTGAAAATCACCAGCAGGTTGAGAAATTATTAGTTTTTGTTTCTAGCTACGAAACACTGAGGCTTCCATACCCTACTTTTATGTATACACTGAATCTTACTGATCCTAATGGAAAGCCTGTCATCCTAAGCACCTTACAGGCATGCAACGAGGATAACAGTCTATGCCTTGAATAGCACACAACTCAGAGCAAGCTTACACGGTCTCAGGGTTAGAGGTGAAAGCACAGAGAGAAAAAAGGCAAAGACTTCTAAACCAGCCATCTGCACTGAGGAGCCCAGCTCTGGTTGCTCAAATTGAGGAGTACATCCCACTGAAAGTCAACGGCATTCAAGCCATCTTGAAAGTTTGATGGATTTGCTCAAGGTCACCCAGGGCACATGGAGCAGAGGTAGGAGCTGTGTCCAGCACTCTGAAGTCCCTGGCCAAAACCTAAACCACAGTCTTCCTGCTCCACAACTCGCCCTATCCACACAAGCTCGCAATGAAGAGGACTCGGTGAACGTGCTCAGGCAACATATCTGGGTTTTTTTTTTTTGGTTTTTTTTTTTTATTTTCAGTCTGCAGAGGAGATAATATTAATTACTCTGTATTCTAGAAAGCAATAAATAAACAAATAGATGGAGATCTGGAAGAAAAAAAAGTCTGTAAATTAGAAACCGATGATTTACGAGACACCACCTGAGGAAAATTCTCCATCTCTTTTATGCTTGGCTATTTCAGTGCAGCATTCTCAGGCTGAGAGAATGAATCCTAATATGCAGATGAGGCTGTGATAATGATTTTGTGCTGCCTGGATTACAGAAGCGTATTTTTGATGCGGGCGTATTTAAAACATCTTAGCAGGGCTCTGAGTTCCCTGCATAATTTTATGAGCAATAAGTAAGACACAGGTATGCCATGCAAGCAGCAAAATGTTAAAAGGTTATAGAACTGTATTACATCCAGCCATGTGAGAGAGCAAATTAACAGTGCTGTTCTTCCAAAGAGACACAGACTGTAGAGGGGAGATCATCAAGTTGATCTCACTGGGAGAGTTAAGAAAAAAAAAAAAGAAAAAAAAGACTTGCTTCTTTTATGGACTTGTCAGCTCTTGCTGGCGGGCTACAGGGACTCGGCTGATCTTTCAGCTGAATTTGAGTTTACTTTCAAATCTTTTATATATTTATTTAGATACATGGGAAAAATATATTTATTCATGCAGTGGCATTTCCTGTGCTTGTTTGAGACATCAGTAGAAGAGTCTTAGCACCAAAATCAGTTACTCTGGAATATTTTCCCATTAGTTTGCTCTGTCAGTAAAGTGGGAAGCATGACTCCCCCGCATACAATTCCTACTGACATTCAATCAAAACATCTGACCTAACATTTTAGTACTGACACTCAAATTACAGGGCATTCTTCTGAATAGCTAACCATTCCTTTTTTCTTTTTCTCCTCTTCTGTTCTCTACCTCTTTTTCTCTCTCCTCCCTGTCCCTTTTCTTCCTTTAATGCAATGTGTGATTGTTCTTTGTCAGGCTGGAGCACGTTCCCATCCTGCTAACTGTCAGCATGCTGCTATCGGCTTACAGTAAATTGTGCTTTCCCTGAGAGGTGGCTGATGGAATGAATGGCAGCCTGGAGATAGTCCTGTCCTTCACAACACAGAAAGGCCATGAGTTCCCACAATTGCTTTTTCCTGTGAGCGCATTATGGTAGCAGGTCAAGGGAGCCAGAGAGTTGGAGAGGAGAATTAAAAATAATAATCTAGAAAATTGGCAATATCCTGATTATAATCAGATGTAAGCAGAACAGTAAGGGCATAAAAAAAATCCCTCACCCAGAAAAAAACCCCTCTCTCTCTCTGTAGTATTTGTGACAGCTGAGCCTGATCTGGTTTTGTAAGGCTGAGGTTCAAGACTTTAAGCTGTGGATGAAGCCACAGCTGCATCTCCTGCTACCATCATGGGCAGAAAGGTGACATTCAGTGGCAACTCGTGCATCCTGATGTGCTTGTCATTACATTTCTCCCCACTCATATCCTGTGGCTTAGGAGTTCAAAGGCAATGAGCTCCGCCCCAGCTCTTTCTCCAGTTTAACCTTGTTAAACATTTTGATTTTGTTGTGGTCGTAGTTTTAATGTAACATTTCCTAGGTAACATGTCCTAAACTGTCTTTCATCCTCATCTGCTGCTGAGATCCACGCCATGACCGCTGTGGACACCTGCGTTTTGTGATTGTCACCCCATTGCCAGGTCACCAAGTTCCGCAGGACAAGGGCTCTGCCCATCCAAAAGCATCAGCTCCCATCACATTCTCTCATTTTAGCTGATAGTGCTGGGGGCTGACGCACAACTGAGCACCGCAGCAGAGTACTATTACACCACCTCCCGTTACACCATTGACAACTGCAGGTAGAAAAAAACCCAAACCAAAGTAAAAATAGGGCATAGACCTGGATTTCTTGCAGCCTGCATCCCCCCCCCCATTAAAGCATATTAAAGATGGGCGGTAATTGCATTATATGCTGCATTACAGAGAGCTGTTGGTGAAATCTGAACACAGACTTCAGTTTCCCTTCCAGACTTCTCTCTTGGCTGATGCACTGTGAGAGGGAGGGAAGGGGCATTTTGGATGGGCCTCCTATCCCTGCCTCGCTAAATGTGAAACACCCAGGAGACTGCTTCAGGACCTGCTGGAGCAACGCCTGCTTCACCCTCATTGTTCTCAAGTTAGGATGGGGCAGAGCTGCACATCAATGCCCTGTTATGTACAATTAATAAATATCAGGGTTTGTCTGTGTCCGGTGGCTGCTCCTTTGGTGCTCCCGGTCTCGCAGCCTGGCCCTGGGCTCTGCGGAGGTGATGGGGGCACTGCTACAACATCAAAGAGCGCAACCCGAAAGCATCTCTGGGCACTGCTCCAGGGAGTGCCTGGCCACGATTAAACCCTGCCAAAGATGCTACAAGGCTTTTCTGAAGAGCTCTAAAGCAATAAGCACTTTTTTGCCCTCCTGCCACCTCGAACAGTAACAGCAGTTGTTACCAAGCCAACAGTAAAGCAAACGAAACCCTCGTGCAGGGGCTGGGAGATGCTGCTAATGATATTCACTCACTGCAGTTCGGAAGCGCTGGCAGAGCAATCGCGGAGCGGTTAGACATCCCGGACATGGAAACACTGGATGTTTATGCGGGGGTGAGCATCCCCTGCCTATTCACAAATTCTTCTCTTTTTTGAACTGGAAGCTTTATGAGGAAAGCCTACAGATAATAATAAAATAAGAAACAAGAGATACTTTCCAGGGGCTCCATCTAGCTCCATCTCCGTTGCCATGCGTGGGAGTTGCACTGGGCTCTGAGCAAACAGACGGTTTCTCCTTACTGCCTGGGTTGGCGGCATATGGCTTTCTAAACGTGTTTAGTTTAGAGGTTTGGGTTCGTATCCAGCTCCTAACTTCCAGCAGGTCCCCATCACTGCTTCATCTGCCTGCCAGTGTGATGGGCCAAATGCAGTTCCCATCTACTTTGACTACATGTTCCCATCGCACAAGCAATATTGCGAAACTGGGCCTAGAGTTATCAACATCTCCCAAAATTTCCATGCTGGCACAGAAATATGATGGGATTTTGGCCCTACTGGGTTCCAGGTTTGCTGCAGTGAATCAGTCCTTGTTCTGCTGCTCCTCCTGGGAACCAAATGTTGCCAAGGCACAGGCTGTAACTGGCCAGAAAAGGACTTTGTACACCTCCAGCCTTCTCAATGCAAATAAGTGGCTATAAAACAGGCCTAAGAGGATGCTTTTGCAATTGCAGTCATGTCCCTGGCCTTACTCTTCCCCCACTGTTTTTGTCTTTCTAGGTTATGAGATCTTTGGAGCACAGATGTCTCTGTTTGTACCAGACCTACTGCATTTGGATCCCTATAGAATAACATTAATTCTTTCAACTTCTTTCTTATTCCAAGCAGTGATCTTCCACCCCCAACCAAGAAAGTAGCCTTTGTAATGCTACCTTAGCAAATGCTGCTGCAGAAAATTTCTCTGTCTGCTAAAGAGCTCTTTCGTCCAGGCTAGAAAGGCATAGCAGGAACCAATGGCTGGGAGCCAGATACATTCAGATGAGGAGTAAGGAAATAAGGTTCATATTTTAAACAGTGGAGTTGATTACGCCTTAGTTCAAAGAAAGTGGTAGATTCCTTATATCCACCTGGCCTTCAAACAAGCCTGGAGGCACTTTCCAGAAGATCAGTTTTAGCAGACACAGGTTGTTATGCTCAGCACAGGCTTATGGGTGAAATATAATGGCCTGAAATAAACAGGAGGTCAGCTGAGCTGTGCTAATGGCCCTTTCTGGCCCTAAGCTCTGTGACTCAATGAAGAGCATGCATATAAAAATGTACTCTCTAAAGCAAGCTACCTGTATACGTGCCTAACTCTAAGTGTGGAAGTATTCCAGCTCTCTTCTGTGGGACTTGCCTACTAAATCAAGACTCATGCCCTGCAGACTTGATCTGATACACCTTGAAGTCAGCAGGGATCTTTTCCCTGACCACTTCAGGCTGCAGATCAGGCTGTCAGAAAGACATGAATAGGTTAGTACAACTCCTGGAAATGCGTTTCATGCTGAAAGCACTTTGCACTTGTACAAGCACTGTCTGATGAAGGATCTCAAAGCACTTTGCAAACATTAATTCACTACTTAATTAAAATACAAAGCAGATGAGCTTTGTGTCTTTCTTCAAGCACCATTTATCAAAGGAACAGGTTGCACTTGTCATGCTGATAACAGTGAGTAACTTTCCCACTTGCATTGTGTTTCTAAATCCAGTTTAACTTGTTTTCCTTCAATAGGAATAATTTTCGGAACATTTTTTGAAAGAAAAATGCAATCCAAGCACACTTACTTATTTTGTTGGTGGTGCTGGAAATTAGACTACAAACGCTTTATCTGCATTACAAATTCTATTACAAAGTGCTGGGGTGCTTTAATCTATCTTCCATATTTTTTTTATTATTATTCACGCTTGAAGTGCTTCATCTTAATGCTCACAGTAGTTACTATAGGTACACACAGCAGCACCAACCCCACAAGGGGTTTTTCTGTGTTTGGTTTTCTTTTTCCTGATGCTCTTATTACTTGGATGACATTAAAGTATAAACAAGCCGACAGATGTGCCCACAACCTGGTAGCTCTCTTGGTGGAAGGAAATACTTGATTGCAGGAAGAGGGGTTTTGTGTGTGTGTTAGTATCAGGATAGTGTCCTAAAAGCTACTGGATGGTGGTGTTACCAGAAAGTAGATTGTAGAATGTTGCCTAAAAGCACATGGGAGACAGTATATAACTGCAGGGAAAGACCTGATGGTGCTGGATTTATATTTGGGTTGGCTTGACTAATCTTCCAGCCCCTATTCTGCAGCACAGATATGCCTGCCTCCCTCTGGCTGTTAAAAGCTGGAGGATGATGGATCTGAGGATGCAGCATGAGGGGATGAAACAAAAAATAAATTTAAGAGAAATAACAGAAGAAAACAAAACAGAGATGGAAAACAAATACAGTACAATAGCTCACAGCAAACCCCAATGCCCAATTTCCTCCTGAGTAGCAGGAGACTCCCTTCAGCACCCTCCTCACTTAGATACTGAGCATGATGTCACAAGGTATGGAATAGCCCTTTGGCTAATTTGGGTAAACTTACCCCAGCTGGAGCTTTGGTTCCCTTAAAATGAACCATCTGCTTAGCAGCCAGGGCAAGCCTAGGACAGAAGACCTCACATTTGCAAGGCTGAACTTGCAAATGAGAGAGAGAAACCTGACAGATGTGGGACAGTTGTATTTAAGGACGGTAGTTCTGTGAAGAATAACATCCTGGGTGGATGTCCCATTAACTCTGCTCAGTACCTGCTAAAACTCAGCACAGGGTCAGCCTGAGACCTGTGCACCCAGGGGCAGAGATGCTGGAGGAGCAACCACCCTAAACAGGCTGCACGTGTGACAAAGCAGAGAGGTTTTCCTGTATTGTTGCATTTCACGGTTGAAATGTCACATGTGGCAAGGCAGTGGTTTCATTCAAGAAGCTGTGGCCAAGGCACTTTACAGCAGGTGAAGGTCTGGCCCACAGCAACCAATTTTATTCCTTGATTGCTCAGAGGGGCTCAATCGTTTTCTGGATCATTTGAAAGCTGGGTGAATCAGGACTCACAAATATTCCTATCAAAACTCCCCAAGCCAGCTTCTTTTATTTGATTTCCCTCTCCTCCCCCTTTTTAAAGCAAAATCTCATCAATCAAGCTATTACAAGGAAACGTTAGTATTTTAAGTGCATTTGCTATGTATGGACAGAGTCAGCACACGCATCCAGCACATAAAAATTTGATAATCCACATTTTGAAAAGAGATATCAAAAGGCATAATTTAATATGTTCTCATTGAAAAAATAATGAGCTGCACATTCCTTAGTACTGTATATTCAACAATCCTAATTACTGCAGCTATTTATATTAGGAAGATAATTTTCACAACCTGAAGATTTAGAAGGAGATGCTGTGGGTGGGCTGCTTTATTTTCTGTTGTGTTTTGATTTTCAGTGAAGGCCTAGTCTTCTGATTCCTGGGAAAATAAGAACCTGATCCACCACCCTCCAGGACCACCACTAAACTTCAGCCTGGGCCATGAAAGTGGTGTTTGTCATAATAATCTCTCTCAAGATGGAGAAGGATTGAATTAGGTTATTGCATTGGAAAAAGCCTACCAGAACCAAAACCTCTGATTTCTTGACTGGTTAGATTTATATTGTGGTTGGTGGAACTTACAAGCTGGTGGTTTGTTTGTCCATGTTTCCATACCTGAGGAAGGAGGAGTGGAGTTGTGGTAGTTTGGAGAACACCCCATACAGTTCAAATGGATCTGTAGATGGCAATCCAGTAGACGCAGAATGACAAGTGCTCATGTTGGACTACCTGCAGCGGGCCTTTGCCTTTGGTATCTGCTTTAGGACAGATAAGAGCATAGAGATATGAAATTATTTCATAACCTGTTGTCATAGTTTAGCCCTGCTCAGGACCAAACTACGCAGTCTCTCGCTCACTCCCCCCGCCCTACTCTCCAGTGGGACAGGGAGGAGAATTGGTAAAGAAAAGGCAGCAAAACACATTGGTTGAGATGAAACAAAAAATAAATTTAAGAAAAATAACAGAAGAAAACAAAACAGAGACAGAAAAAAATATATAGTACAATAGCTTACAACAAATCTCAATGCCCAGTTTCATCCTGAGTAGCAGGAGACTCCCTTCAGCACCCTCCACATTTATACACTGACCATGGTGTCACATGGGACAGAACAGCCCTTGGGCTCATTTGGATAAACTTATTCCAGCTGTTGGCTCATTAGTAACCTATCCCAGCTGTGTCCTCCAACCATAGGGGCCACCAGCTCCAGTTCCCCTCCCAGCTCAGGTGAGTGTTAACTGGATCCTAGCCAGAACCAGGACAGCTGTATTTTAGGCTGACCTGAGATGTTGTGCTGTGGAAATGGACTGTTTAGCCCATAAGTATTCGTGAATCTCCCATTTTGCCTCTGCAGGCCTCATTCATGGATGAATACAGAAAGGTGGTAATGTTTCCACATTAGAGTTCGGTGGACGATCACTTCCTATTGGAAGGGCAGGTATGTCTGAGAGAATGTGCTGAGATGTATGCAAATATGTGCAAATGTATGCAAATTTGCAATCTACTTTTCCCCCACCTTCTTTTGCAGAGGATATCAGCAAAGATCTAAAATTATCCAATTGAGAGGAATGCTGTGAGAATGTTAGGAGGGGCAGGTACCCCAAAGTTTGGGGATTCAGTAGAATGGGTGTATGCTGAAATCTCTCCTCTCACCCATCCTTAATAAAGAGATTAATCACTTTCTCCCTCCTGCTGCAGAAAAACCTAAAATCATAAACACCTAATCGCGCTGGGGACAGTAAATTAATGTGAAAACTGTTGGCCTGCTGCTGAAATGGAAGGAGTTGGCAAACCTCATGGCAGAGCTCCTTTCACTTGCTTTTTTTCCCTGCAATTTGGAAATTCAGTGACAGAAGGATGATTTTCAAGCTAACTTCTCTCTGGGTTGCTGAAATACAGACACCCAGAATTTGACATTTTGAACAAAACAATACTTGATCCAGACAAGTAATACAGCAACTATGCGATTGCAGTGCGGGTTTTTTTTTCCCTCCTGTAAGAGATATTTTTCCTTCCTGCTCTCAGCAGCAAACCAGAATATTCTGCACCCTCAGAATGAAGGAGTGGTGGATTGGATGGTTGGGAATAAGACATTTTCATTACTTAATGGCATCATGAATTTTTTTTTTAAAAAAAAACCAAACCAAATATGCTATTATCCATGATAAGAAGCTCTTGCAGTGTTAGAGCCTGGGTCTGAGCTGAGACAGACCTCCATCCAGACCTTGAACGCATACAGGTCTGGCTGTTGGTGAGCCTAGGAGCACTTTGGATTAATGGTCTTGCATCTACATCATTCTGGTTTCACTGTGTGTGCCTGAACAGGTCTGAGTCTGGGTGCAGATTAAAAGATAACTGGTTCTCTGCTGCACTTTGCATTGGTTTAGAGCAGTACAAGGTGATTCCCCAGACTTTGCCCAAACCATTCACCCCTCCACAGCTGCCCGGGCGCAACTTGCAATCTCACAAGCAAAGGTATCCTCCATTTCCTCCATTCCGCAGGCCAGAGCTGTTGGAAGATCCTGAAATCACCCCCAGCTAGTGATGAGCTGTGTGGTGCCAGGTACAAACATGGACAGGAGATCAGCAGGTCGAAAGGACAGAAAACCCCTGGTTCTACTCCAAAGCCTCAGGTTTGGGTGAAGCTTAGGGGAGGCTCAGGCAGCCACTTCAGCCAAACAGTGGCTCCTCTTCCTCCTCTCCGCCGGAAGAACCACCTCCTCGTAGACCCTGAGAGGAGAGAAATCCCCTGGGAAGGGGGGTCCTGAAATCATCCCACTCCTCTCTCCGATCCGGGAAGATCCCGGGGAGAGGTGACCACAGGGTGTCACTCGCACCCCACGAGTGAACCATTCCACAGCAATCCCCGAGCTCCTCCTGGGGCAGGGTGGGAGGATGAAGCTGGGGGGTGGGAATGGCTGTGATAGTTACACCCAGGACAAGAAAATATAAACCTCGATGCTGCCGGTCAGGAGTCGTGACCCTTTCTCACAGCACTTCTCATAGCTAGGGTGCCGCCGGATTTTCAACCTGCTCGTTCCTTCTCCATCCACTGCAGTCAGGGAAAGTCTCCTGGGAAATGAGTTATCATGGTCCAGTGCAGACAGAAGCAAGTCTGGAGGGGGAGGTGTGTGGGAGTATAAATGAGAGAGGATCAAATAAATGGAGATTTGCAATAAACTGCACTATTAATATCGTACACCTCAAACTGTCTTCTAGGCTTTGTTTCCAAATGTCTTTTGGAAGGGGCAGTCCCAACAGGACTGGTTTGGGGTTTGTTTTTTTCTTAGACCCACAAGATTTTTCTCTTTTGGACCAAGTTCTTGGAACATTTGGTTTTAAGACCAATTCTTATTAAGATCTATCTAGCAGTCTATCTGTCCCAGGCATTTTCTGCATATACAGGCACACAGTCATGTGGAAGATTTTCTAGCTTGAAAGCCTCACATTTGGAGTTGGCAGCTTCTGGCACGTGAGCCAGGTGGCCTCAGGAAAGCTGATTCAATGCGTGGCTTCTGCCACTGCTGGCAGGACTCGGCCAACACTAGGATTTGCATCCTGCTGTGGCAACTACGAGTGGGTTTTGCTTCTTGACCTGGGAAAAGGGATTGGGCAAGGAATGGAGGCACTGAGCTTTCCCTTTCTTGCTACTTTTTCTGCATGAGTCACATCTTGCCTGCCTCAGGCATAATCCCTCATGCTGGGTCTGTAATTTGCCCATTTGTGTCAATTTACAGGTTAAAAAGAAGTGTCCCAGTCCTGCTGCTGCTGGGTCTCTAGACAGCTTGGGTGGAAGTTTCCACACGAATATTCACAGTGTTTGGGGATATGGGGAGGATGCACTTCCTTCTTGGCTGGCAGTCCACCGGGGTTCATTGTAAGAGTGCTCGGTCTAGTTACCTCTTGCTCCTCCTTTTCTCCTGTGACTTCTCTAAGTGTGAAGAGATGATAGCTTGTCTTCTTTTCATCTGGAAAGACTCAGCATGATCCACTGAAAAGAAAAAAAGGAGGAAGCGAGGACCCTCACCCCTCACCTCTAATATCTTATCTGGTTCATCAGCAAATCTGTAGTGTATTTTTTTGCCTGGTTGTATATAAACCTCTACTGGGGGGAAAAAAAAAAAAAAAGATGCATTTAAAAAAAAAAGAAAGTATCTGCTATTTAAAAGTAATAGCTGTCCAGCAAAATGCATTGATAAAATCTTTGAACTAATCTTCTCCTAGGTCCCTCTTCACAACCCTTTGTGAACAGCTACAAGAAACAGGCTGTGCAAAACGCTGAGGAAAAGGCACAAACAATTCTGCACTGCACTGCCCACCCTGCTGCTGTAACGCTGTGATCTGTTGGCTACTTTGGCATCTAGAGAACCAAGCAAAGAAAGCCAACGGATGCATATGCATTTTGTATAAATCTGTTTTCTAACATGTCTCTTTAAGCTACTCTGTATAATTTGTGTGCTGCCACCAGGAATAGAGGTGCCACTTAGTTCTGTTTGCTTGAAGGGAGTCCCACACATGCATCCAGCAAAGGAGGAAGCACTGGAATATCTTCAACTTGGGAGCAAAGGGCTCTGTCCTGGGTGATTCCCTTTGTGGCCCTTTCCGCTGCTTCTCTAGGTCTTCCTGACCCATCAGAGAGGGAGATCAGATCTGTTTAGACCATATGGAGTCATTCCACATCACTAAGTTAGCCTGGAAATGGGAGTTGGCAGTGAGTGTTATCTATTACCACTCAACAGAGGGTTGGCTGCGTGTCAGATTTGTCTGTAGAGTCTCCTTGCACAGGCATGTGTGTCCCCATTGCAAAATTCACCATCCCAGATGACATCAACTGTGCCTTCACTGCAAGAGCTGAATTAGCCCTAGAGACTCCCTCATCCGTCAAAAGCTGGAGCCAAGTCATGCTAGGAAAACAGCGGGATGAGGAAATAGTGCTTTCTTGTCCCACTTGTTTTATGGATAGGTCAAGACCTCCAATCGCCAGAGTCATCAATACAATTAGAGAGCATACTTAACGAAACCCTGTGAACGCTCATTATAAGAGAGAGTGTTGCGATGTGTGTGATAAGAGGAGTGCGACAACACAGACACAGAGGCAATCCGATGATGCTGACCTGTTCAAATAACTTTTCCGTGGGTGTGGTTTCTATGGCTGCCCCTGCAGCTTCCCAGCCATTGTCCATATCTCAGAGGAAACCAACATTTGTTGCTCTGATTGTGCCTGCAGATAAGGTGGAGAAGATGGGGGCTGTGGGCTGCTGCACAACTACTTCTTTTCAGTGAGTTTGAGAGATTAATGGAGGGGAAGGGCACTGAAACTGCAGACATTCTTCTCAAATATCTAGCTCTCACTTCTCCACTGGCCGCAGATCCAGTTTCAGTTCTCACTGAAGCTAGGCTCTCCTTCAGCACAGATCTCTTTGCAGACATCCTGCTTATCTCCTCCATCCTAGGCTGAGGGACTAACTTCCAGTTAGCAGAGACTGTCAATCCTGCAGTTCTAGAAGTGTCCACCAAGTCTTTCAGACTTCCAGCCCAACCATCCTGGCTTGTCCTGAAGCATGGTTTGCCTTGAAGAGCCCTACAACGCTACAGCTTCCCAAGTGGGCACCTGCTTTTGGAAGACTCCATCTCCCCTTGGTATTTCCAAACATGATGCTCTCCCTTGCTAAGCAAACAGCAAGAAAGCAAAAAGGAAACAAGGGAAAATATGGCACCCTCTGCTAATAAATGCAAAGTGATGGAAAACAATTTTGCCAACTAGGCAACTCAAATTAGACTTCTCTCTCAGAGGAATATGGTCGATTTGTAGCTCTTATTACAGTGTAATGCTATTTCCCTAAAAGTTTGTGTGTGCATTTTAATGAATTCATAAAACCCGGACTGTAAAAGCCCCATGGGGGAAACCTGGCAGCTCTTTAATTCAGCATTAAAGCTAAACTGATGTCAATTGAATTGATTCCTGTGCATAGAAATTGCATTCGTTGAATGAAAACTTTAGCCCTTGCCATTCCCCCTTTTAAAGCTCACTGTAATACAATTGGCTCCTTGAGTCAGGTTCAATTACACGTTGAAAGTTTATAATCTGGTGTGCTGAATGGAGGCTGTGAAATCGAGAGAGAAAACCTAGCTAACCTGATTAAACCTTATACCACAGCTGTTCTGGGGCCAGTGAATCCTTATTGTAGCACAAGGGACTGGCACCTCTCTGAGTAGGCAATGTATCCTGATTGCAGCCCAGGACTTTATTCTGGTAACAACCGCAGTGACCTCAGTGTCTCTAACGGGAGTACAGAGCTCTGACCTAATTTTAAATTTTCCCTCTTTTAGCCTGGGGAGAGCTTTGAATCCAAATAGTAATTGTGAAGGGAAAGGAAAGATTCAGTGGCTTTGCTGGGTTTGGATTCCCTTCTAGTGTCTGACACATCTGTGTTAGGGTACAACCCTATAAAGGGTAATTTGCAATTGCCTTTCATGGGGTTTACATCCCTTGACTTGTGCTATTAGTCTGGGGAAATTCCAGTAATCCCCCAAATTTTGACCCAAACAGAGTCAAAGACAGGAAAGTTTTACTTGTTCGAAAGTTTTAGTTGTTTCCATAAACTCCACCTCAGTCTGCAGGAGAAGTAGCTAACTTCTGCAGATATTTCAGCAGATGAAATCTGCAACAGATCCCATATTTTGGATTTGGTTTCCAGAATTGCTCCCAGGTCTGATATGAACATAGTGGAAATCTGATGAAAGTGACCTTCGTTCGCATTGTTCTGTCGAGGGTCAGATTAACGTTAGCAGTTCTCTTTGCTTTCCCAGTGTTTCGAGTGCTTCTAATGCTCTTTCACTGCTCCCAGAACCAAAAGTATATGAAGAAAAAAATTGTATGATCTTCCCACTATTAAAAAACAATTAAATGGGCTTTTCCTGTATTTTAACCTTTGGTAGAGGATTGACTTATTCAAACTGTTTGCTTATCCTGAGCTAATATCACCTTAACATATATGGCAGGGAGCTACCCTCCAAAATCTCCCTCAGTTTGTTTTGGCCATATGCAAAGAATTATTCCATAGTAACAAGAGTGATTGTTGGTACAGTGTTTTCCAGCCAACAGCCGCACACACCCATCTGAGACAAGTGCTATAATCCTTCTTTTATAGATGAAGAGAATGAGCAATAGAGATGTTCAGTGACTTGGGAGGAGCTGGTTGATTTTCTGACCACCAGTCCTGTGCCGTGGCCTCCAAGCTCGGTTCCTCCATGAGACATGCCTGAGCCTCAGGGTCCAAAGTTTTGCATGAAACAGCTTTCCTTAGTTTGATATCTCAACCTGCAGTCCCCACTGGCAGCCCCTTAGCCAGTCTAGGGCTGCCTGTGGTCACCGCAATAACATCAGCCCAGAGGAACTTTAATCCTTTAGTGAAAGATAACTGCGGGTCTCTGCTTTTATTTGGTCTGCTGATCTAAGCGAAAAACCTCATCCCCTTCATGGCCATTGAAGGTAGGTCAAGGACAAGATGCTTCACTATGTCTGGATTAGAAAGAGCTTCCTGAGCAGTGTTTGCTCTCTGTGTTGCACAAGCAAGGCCCTTGGGGTGTGGGCTACTTGCCAAATGGCCACGTAGTCACAGGGCAGGCTCCAAACACTGACTGCAGTGGGAGCCTACGTCGGTACAGGGCAGGGACAGGATCTTTTTCCATCATCCAGAAGCTGATTTCCTAGTCCCAGTCCAAAAAGTCTTCAAATCCTTCCTCAGAAAAAGCACCCCAAACCTGTCTTCTTTAGTGGTGCCATAAGAACTGAGCTAATTACAGAAGAACATGAGCTTTTATTTTAGCATTTTGGTATAGGCTATGTCTTTCACAGTGAGACAAAGACTGCCAAACACATGAAAGGTCTTTAAAAAACGGTCACGGGGCTTTGAAAAGAAACCCATAATTCTGGGCATGGCATCACAGAAGGACATAATATCCCAGAGTCCTGAGTAGCCTCTCTGGAAGCACAACGGTCTAATACAGCAGGAAACTTGCCTTGAAGTTCCATTTCTATTTTCCTTTGCTTATTTTTAGCTTCCTCAAAGTAGTGCCATGTCGCACAGACTCACTGAGCAGCACTTAGCAGGCTTGCCCTTCCACGCTATTGGCTTTTTGTGCACACACTTTCTTACACCATCGGAGCCTGGTAGATCTCTGCAGGCCTGAGTAAGCAGGGAGAGTATATGGGATGATGGCTATTGGGCATGCAGAGGGTTAATTTCTCTGTTGCCACATGCCTAAATGGGAACACACATTGATAATCAATGTCCCTGAGTTCTTCTGACCTTTTTCTCCCAAACGACATAGCTGCCCTGATAAACTTTTGGGTAAAGTGAAGCAGAGAAAAAAAAAGGCTGATGTTCCACTTCAAAATGAACCCCCATTTCCCTATCCAAATACCATGGAGAAGATATCCTCAGTGTAGTCCATGTGCTTATCATTTTACAGCCACAACATACTTCGCTGTGTTGGCTTTGCCAAGCAACATGGATGAGATGTAAATTGTTTGGAAGAAAGGAACAGCAGAAGGACTTTTTTTCTCTTCATTCAAATTTTTTTTTGCTGTATCATCAACTTTAGGCATCCAGCAAAAATAGCCGTGAAATATGGAAATGTCTCGTTCATAGCACAGTGATTTTTAAAGGCTTCTGCTGTGCAAATGCAGCTGAGATAGGCTTCTATAGTCTCTTGTCATCTTCCACTGTAAAAGCGCTTCCTCGCTATTTCACTGAATAAGCAGATACAACGGGAAACTATTCACCAAACTAAAACAACATCAAAAGCCCATTACAGTTCTGATTTAAACTCTCCAAAAGCATGGAAATTCACAGCAAAATAACAGGCACCCAGGATCTGTTCACAGCTAGCCATCACCCTTAACATTATCCAACTGTGCTTGCATATTGGATAGCTGGCACTTCGCTGTGAGTTTCTAGATGCTAAGAGGTTTAAACCAAACTCTTAATGTTCTTTTCAGTGCTGCTCCTTCTTAAATGACCTGAAGCTTTCCCCAGATCCCCCTTTCTTTTCATACCTGTTTAGCAGTGCATGGATGGAGGAGGAGGCTAAGACCATCCTCTTGCAAGAGTAAAAATATCCTCAGCTCGCAGTGTCCAAAGGGGTTCTGTGCAGGCAGCATCAGTTACCCTCTGTCTTGTTCTGCAGCCCATTCACTGCTTGCTCTGCCAAGTTAGTACTAGTTCTAGTGAGTGCTGTGGCTAAGCACTCGCCACACAACCTCAATGCCAGACACTGATCTCATTTTGCTGAGACTCTTCAGTATTAACCCAAAGTATCTTTTGCCCCTTCGAGCTGAATGAGAGACTAAGGGCAACACAGGCATCTGTAGGAAAATTAATACCAGGGAAATAAGGTGTGGCTATCAGTTAATTAAACCTCATTAAGCCCCAAGTAGATGTGGCCATTCACAATCCAAGTGTTGGTACCATGTGATGGTAACCAGCTGAAGAATCTCAATGTTTAATGAGAAAAGGGTTTCTTTTCTTTTTTTTCTTTTTTTTTTTCTTTTTTTTTCTTTTTTTTCTTTCTCTTTTCTGGGGACTTACTTCCCTCAAGCAGTTCACTGGGTGTCTGCACAAGGACCAGTAGGAACACACTCTTGAACTGCGGCAGGGTCAGGTGCTGTGGAGCAGCACGCTGTTCTCCCCGGGCGGTCAGTTGGGCAGGGAGCTGGGCAGAGTTTTAGGTCAGCCCCTCCTCAAAGAGTGACTCCCGAAATCCTGACTGAGAGTAATGGGCCTCTGGATGCTTTACAGGTTCTACTAATGCACTTAACCAACTCGAACTAAAAATCAAGAAACTATATTACCAAAGCTAACCTGTTATTGATCGTTGTAGGCTACCAAATGCAACTGTCAAATCAAAGTCAAATCAGCAGGCAAATCTCGGCGTGAAACTGGAGCTATATTAGGCAAATCATCAACTAAGCAGCAGAAATAAACTGTCCTTATAAGCCCCTGAAAGAATCTGAGAAACTGGTTCTACAAGTAGTTTGGAAATGGGAAACTTGACTTCATGCCTGACTGTGTCCACTGCTATTCTCCTGTCCTTTGCTAGGACTGAAAACACGCAGACTTTGCATCCAAGCTCTTTTGAATCTGAAATGAAGGCAGATAATGAAGACCAAATAAGCTTTATTTCCATGTACTATCCCAAAGCAGAAAGAAGCTATATTTTAGATTCCAGCAGGAACACAAGAAAAACTTGCATGATTTCAGGATCTCCTGCTTGGAACAGGAAATCAAAAGTCTGGGAGGCTGTTAGCTGTATCTCCATTCCTCCTGTGCATCCTCCATACTGCACTTTGACGTCTCCAAATATCCTTGCTGTCTGCAGAGACAGCAGGCTATTTTGTGCTTCGTTCACTGTGGGCTGTCAAAAAGGAGAAATCCCTGCCCTGCGAGCTCTGTCCCGGAGGATTTTATTTTGCAGCTCTCAGTCTGAAGCAAAGCCAGTATCTGTCTCCTCTCTGCAGCTCTCCTGCAGAGTTCAGTGCCTTTCTCCTCTTCTTTTGCCTGTCGCTGCTCACCCTCATGGCAGGGACTTTCTCACTGCCTGTATCCCCATCCCTCTGCGTGAAACCATGAGATGAGAGGAGCCTCATATAAGAAGTCTGCATCCGTCATCACTCATCTCAGCAGAAAACGCTTGGAAGGGGAGGTAGTGTCATCACAGCCCTGGTCATGCTGACCTGCCCCTGTAAAGCATAGGAAAGGTGGGTTGGGAAAGAGAAAGGAAAACTGCTCTGAGGACAGCTCAGCCCTTTGCCAGCACTTTTTCTGTGTGAAATCCAGCACTGCATGTGGAGTGCATTAGTATTGTAAATCCTTATAAATGTCTGATAAAAGAATCAACCTGTCAAATAAATGAAAGTCTCCATATGCTACATACAGAAATGCAATCTGAGATCCTTTTAAAGAGAAGCTGGTAAATATTGGGAATTCAGGGTGTCAGCAGAGAGAGAGGTCAGATCACCCTGCTCCCTTTAATCTGATCTCTAGGAGAATCCTTGCAGGAAAGGTCACGGGGCTCACGGGCCACTGAGATGTCCTGTCTCTGAGATGAGAGGGCAGTGGTAACGCAGGTGTGCTGACCTGCTGACTACAGCGCTACCTCTATGGAGGCACTGGAAAACTCCACTGTGCAGCTGCAGGATAGCTTTCAGCTAGCTAAAATCAGTTTGCAAGTGTCCAGTGACCTTTACACTTCAGGGAGACCCTTGTCACACATCTCTGGCCACAGCACTTGTCCTATTAAGCATCGCACACATTTTTAAGGTGTATGAACAAATTGAGAGGGACAGGGACAGGAGGGCTGGAGCTGCACCTTTTCTGCCTCATGCCACATCTCTCAGGCAACATTTTGCATCCCCTGCAACAGAGAGTAAAGTGGGCTGCTTGCTATTAAGACATTTGGCAGTTGGCATCACAAAAGATGGGGTGTAATTTGCACCTTGGTCCTTGTCCAGCTCCACTGAACTCTGCTGTATCGGCTGCTCACTGTGATGAACATGCCCATGTTCTGCCCAGGCTGTCTCTCATCTAAGGGACACAGTCACAGCCCTGGTTTGATCCTGCCTGGTGAATGTTTGGGGCAGTTGTGCTGCTGGAACAATAGAAAAAAACCAAACTAACACAGAAGGGAGGTACAAATTAAAACTACGCTTGGGATGTGAGTGAAGACTGGGATGTTGTAGCTTGGGTGGAAAGCGAAGGACGTGAGAAGAAAGTTTAATGATGAGAAGCATAACTCAGTAGTTGATTTCTTTTAAAAGTTACTATACATCCAATGCACAAGGGTCATTATAGGTAAGTGGTTCAGCTGAGTTTAGTTTTGCTTTGAATATTTGTTTTATTTGGACCCCTCTGGAGTTGTCTCCTGCTTCTTCTCTCGGCTGATGTCTGGAATCACATGGCACAGTCCCCCTTTTGCTTTTTTATCATTCTCTCTTGCTCATATATGCCCTTTTAAAGCTCAGTTTCCCTTCTCTTTTTCTACCTTTCTCCTTGCTGTAGTCCCTTTACCTTCCCAGGGGACCTCCTGGTATCAGCACCACGTTGCCCAAGCAAATGACAGCATCAACCTGCAGAGCTGAAGGAGACCTCAGGTGTTTATCTATCCCTCAGCCTGCTAAATGCAGGGTCAGCTTTACTTATGCCTTTCCTACAAATGTCTTAGATAATTTTAAATATTCCCATGACAGACACTCTGCAACCATTTAAGGTAGCCTGCTCCAATGCTTAAATACCTGCAGTTTTAGGTAAATTGGTGTCCAGGGGGCACAACTCCATTTAACTGGACATCTTCAGATCACATCTTTCACCTTCTTCCCAAGGCTTTGTGTCTTTGTGATATGATTTTTTTCCCTTTAGCAGAATAGTTCCTCAGGATAGCAGCCCCGTGTGACACTTGGGGCAATGTCACAGAGCCTTCATGCCCTCAGAGGTTCTGAGGAGGATAAAAATCCCATTTCCTAGTGGATTTTTAAATTGGGCCAGATGCTTAGTCAGAGCAAATGTAGATGTCAGTTCTATGCAGAGGAAATTAAGGAAAGAAAAAAAGTAATGTCCTTTCGGGTAATTCAAAACAGTTCTCTTAACAAACAGAGATGCCATGCCTCAATTTGCCTTGATTTTGTGTCGTATTTATAGCACATAATATAATGAAAAAAATAAATTGAAAGTAATTTCAAAATGAAAACCAAAAATGTTTCACTTCCAAAATGTTGAAATAGGGCATTTCAACCATTTCAAAATGATGCTTTAAATCTCTTTTTTTCCCAAGCCAAGAAATGCATTGAAAACAATCCTTATCTGCAGAACTTTTCATTTTCAACAAATTGACATTTTTCACTGAAATTCACATATCAGTAAAGGTTTTTTTTAAAAAAAAAATCCAAGGATCTTAAACATTAATTTGTTGTCAGGCCTCAGAGCTCTTCTGAGAGGTAGTTAAGTGTTATGATCCTCATTTTGCAGAAAGGGAATCTGACTCATAAAGAAACATAAAATGCAATTGAGTTCCCACTTACTTCAGTGGAAGAATTGATGTACCCAAGGTCGGAGAGAAAGTCAATAGCAGAGCTGGGGGGAAAAAACCAGGAGTTTTGAAACCAGTGTCTTTTCTGCAACCACCAGACAGCCCTTGCAGGGTGATTAAAGCCCATAGTCACCAATGACCACTCTGCTAAACCGTATCCTCAAGCTGGAAGACAAAATGGAAACCACCCCAGATTAGGAAAGAGACTGAGATCTTCCTTCTCAAAGATACTTGGAGCCATGATTCGCCTCATTCTGTCCCTCGCAGCCATCCAGCTGCTGTGGGTCGGATCCCATTTGGTTTCTAAGTTATAGAAAACTCCTATTAACTTCCACAGGAGGCAGACCAAGCCCTTTGAACTCTTGTAGTTTAACTTGTGGTTACTGTTTTCTGTACCAAACCAGCCTCTCTTCTCTGCTCGTGCCTCAGGAAGAAAGAAAAGAACAAAGCTGTCAGAAGGTAGTCACATTTTATTGCAATGCTGAATAACTCGTTTCTGGATTAACTTTGAAATTTATAGAGCTAGAAATATAGAATGTACCTGGCATTGGAAAACAATATATTAGTGTACGCAGCTGCTGCACACAAGGTTTTAAGATATCGTCTTGTCAATCCCTACATGCTACTGTGCCTTACAGGCATGGCTATTAAATCTCTTCCGACCCTGGATTAATGCACCTTGTGCGTGGCGACACAAATCCACTCAACCTCCCTGTGCCCCCACCTCTTCTTCCATGCTGGCACCCATCCCACAAACCGCCTAATGCTTCTCTGCCAGCTAGTGATTGTCCTAGCTGCTTTCCTCATCCAAAGGTGGGAAGTGGGCTTGCAGATGCCAATGCCGTGTCCCACAGAGCTAGCAGAAGGAGATGAACATCAATAGAGAGAAAGAGGAAGAGAGGAGAAGAGAACACTTTTTTCCCCCCACCTCTATGTGATCATGTGCATTTCCCTGAGTTTTCCAGTCCTGCACCATCTCCTCTCCATGCAGTGCTATGCAGACAGCATTCAGGTGGCAGCTCAATCCTTCTGCGTTTACCTTTGCTCCAGCACTTAAACTGGTCACAGGTTACTGCAGCGAAGACATGTTTTATGCTTACTCCCCCTACTCCCATCATTTGGATTCACATAATCAAGCGACTTGTAGCTGAAATTGCTCATAGAAAAATAATTTTAAATTGGTTCATTAATGCTCATTTACATGGAATTCTCAAGTGTGATAAGAATATGAGAGCAAAGAGAATGGATCTGAAGGAGAGTAGGAGGATGTTGAAAGCAACTTCCTTGTAATTGTGAAATCTTGTGTCTAAATATGTTTAGACAATGTGAAAAGTCAATTTAAGAAGCTAGGATACATACAACGGAGGAGATATCTTAGAGAATGCAGACATCCCTGAGCTCAAGCTTGTTTCCCTGGATGGTACAGGATTCTGATTTGGTGCAAAACCAAAGTATCATCATGATAGTCAGTAGCAGCAGTCTGCAACTGGAGAAATGGATGAGAACGGTGCCTTTCATAAATAAGCTCATCATTCACACACCCATCTCTATCTGGCAACAGGAGAGGGCAAATTCACAGGATGTCACTGCTCAAACCAGTGGAGCTGTGCTAAATTACACCAGCTGAGGATCTCTGTATCACATCAAGTCAGTGGATCTGGGCACTGAAGGATCTGCCATGGAAATACATCAGCACGGAGGTGTTAGCCACTGCGGCAGCTAGGAGGTGAGCTGCCATAGCAAGAGCTCATCCAATCCCGTTGCTCTCTTATTCTACATCCAAATTAACCAGTGATCCTGTAAGTGCAGAATACTGTCCCTGATGGTGGCCATATACTCCTCAGAAGAAATTAAACTGCTGAAACGCATCTAATTGTACAGTATCTTAACAAAGAGGTCCTCTGGCAATTACTTCCTGAGTTAGCCACTGATCAACTTACAGCATGGAGCATGAGGATTGATAGCTCTTGTAATTTTATTTAATAAAGATCAATTTAAATAGTCTGCCTTAAAAACAAAAGGAAGGTTAATGAAGGTAGAGTCTTAAATTATACAGATCACAGCTCTGATTTTCATGCTAACAGAAAACAGATCAATGGCAACTGTGCAGTATAATTGGAAATGTAAGAAAACTGAAAACAGCCATACTGTGGAAAAGGTAATAAATACTGATGGCAGACTGGAATGGGAGCTATCAGAGGAGGATAATACTGAACAAAAAAAGATGGACAAAAGTTTTGCCAGAGAAGAGGCAGGAGAGGTCAGACTGCAATTCAATCAATGGGAAGCATGGGCTCGTCTGTAATACTTTGCCAAGTCATATCAGGAGTTGCAGTGCACCAGAGTACACATCAGACCTGATTCACCGTTAGAGTAGTGAACCTCTGAAAATAAGCACACATATATCTTCTGCAAGCATCAGAGTTAGGCTGGGGGAACTCTCTCACTCCTGGCGTTATTGTGTTCCTGGGACCAAAAGCTACAGAGCTGCAACAAGGACCTGGGAGGAGAGACAGAGCAGCAAAAGCAGGAGCGAAGAGCCGCGAAGAGCCGCAAAGAGCTGCGTCTTTGCATGCTGCAAGGTGGGTGGAGGAGGAGGAAATGATCCAGGTTAATATCCCACCATGATGACATGCTGCTGTGTTAACGCCGTGGCATTAAGGGGGCAAGTTTACAACTGGTAGGTGTCAGGACAGTTCAGGGCTCGCCAACCTGCTGCTGTGCTCTGGCATGCGGTTACGACAACGGCTCCTGACTCCTGGGTAAATATTTCCTGCATGCAGCTAATGAGCTGGCTCATTAGCAGTCTACACAGCCATTGATCAGACTTGCACACTTAGGCACAGGAACTACACGTGTGCTTGCTGGTGTGCTATGTTTCCCCTCTTGAAGGATGTGCCCGTAATAATTTAAGCCATCCTGCCCTGCAAAATAGAGGAACAGTGCTGGCTAATTATGAATAAAAGGAGCCTTCTGTCTATCTGATAAACTGGGCACTGCTTATTTTTCTGGCTTGTAGAGAAATCTCATACTGAATTGGACTGTAATGTTCATTACAATTAGTCTTTGGAGAGCTTGGAGAAGTCCTTTAAAGTCTCATCAAAGCTATCTATGGTATAGAGATGGTTGTCCCATCTTTGTGTTCGCAGACACCTAAGTAAATGCATTCATAAAACGAAAAATTATTATCTTTATCAAGGGGATCACTGGAGTGCCAGTTACTAGGGTGTTTCTAGCTTTTTTTTGGGATTGAGAGATAAGCCAGCATGGGCAAACTTCAAAAGGTTGATGGCTTAGAAGAGCTTAGCATGTGGTATGGCTATCTCCCTGACCTCAAGGCAAGAAATAGCATGGAGTCAAACCCTCTTATTAGTATTTCAGCATAGACAGCCAAAACCTGACTGCATGAAAATAAAGCAGACTCTAATGCTCAATCACGTATTTTCTGAGTCAATACTCGAGAATTCCTCTGTTCTTCACGTACAACAGCCTTGTTCTTTAGCCTTTACCATGAACATTAGGGTTAGGTTCCCACTGCAGATGGGTATCTGTGTAAGGGACTTTATTTTTCTCTGTCTCTTTACTGTCTCTGAACTTGGGTGACATGAAAAACTCAGTTCTCATCACTTCACAAACCTTGAATATTTTT
Organism: Ardeotis arabs; assembly: GCA_011801015.1. Taxonomy (NCBI): domain Eukaryota; kingdom Metazoa; phylum Chordata; class Aves; order Otidiformes; family Otididae; genus Ardeotis; species Ardeotis arabs. The sequence goes on from JAAGAY010003229.1 coordinate 33,483, forward strand.
TTGCATGTTAGCCATCTGTAACGTCCCCCATTGCCCTGCAAGAGAGGTAGACAAAACTTGAAATAAAATTAAATGTATGCTAGTTACATCACTCTACTGCAGCTGCAGAAATACTGCTTCATCTTTTTACTGGTTGTGGATGTTGATAAAGAATGCAGATGTTTCCAAAGTACTGAGACAAGCTCAAAATGCAGCTGCCATTGGATCTTGACTCTGGCATCGCTTGCTGTTCAAGGACTGTCCAGACTTAAGTTTTGGGATGTAAACTTCCTCAGAACATCCTGCTCTTTTTTTTTTTTAAAAGGAAAAATAAATCCACATCTGAGGTGAGAGATTTTGGGTTTCTCTTTCATGCTTGTTCTGATCAAATCTTATGAAGTGTGTTTCTTCCTCCTGTTTTAATTTTTAAAACTGTATGCAAGCAGCCTAGAAGTGCCTTCCCAGCCTGGCTGTTTTTATAGTCAGGGGAAAGAAATGAGCACTTGCAGAGTACCGTCAGCACCTAGAATTACAGAAAGCTAGTGGAAATGACAGAAAATGAAGGAAATATCTTCTGCTTGCTTCAGTCACTAACAAAGGGCTCTGCATTGTATCACATTCACTTAGCAGAATTCTCCTGCTATTATCTGCTGGCTGTTTTCGCAACTGCTAGGCAGCTGGGTAAGTTTTTCAGGAAACAAAACTTAAGTGTGTAACCACAGGAGGACTTTGCCTTGCTCTACTCAATTCATCTAAAAGTTAGTCATCTGCACCTCATCTTGACACCAATGCACTCTTTTAGTCAATAGAGAACACCTCCAAGTGCTATTCCTTTCTAAAGAGGGTACCCAGGAAGGATGATATGAATATCCTTAAACGGAAAAATTAAATACACATCGACAGGCACACATATATATTCCTATAGATATGAGGGATTCTACCACTTTTCCTGGCAGGACGATATGGTCTAGAAGATCTATTTGAGCTTTGCAGGCTAGACTCCTCTCATGCCTGCATAAATCAATGGGAATAAGTGCATTAAAGTGAAGGGAGTTATTCCAGTGCTAAGCAGTGCAAAAGCAGTACAAGCCAGCTCTCTCCAATACATCTCTGTCTGCCGTCCGAATGTTATATGTTCTTATACGGGTAAATCCTAATGGCTTTAATCCTTTCTGACTTCAGCGCTGCACACTTCAGCAGTCCTGCCTGGGGAAACAGTGACCAGGGAATTCAGGATTCGGGCTGCTGGGCAGAAGCGTGTCCCACTCCTCTGCCAGCGTGTGCCTCTGTTTATTTCAGCATCTTGCTGCCACTTCTACCCTCTCACAGCATCTGAAAAAGCTCCTATTATTTCTTCTCAGTGTTTATTCTTTTCTAATACTGCCAGATGGTCATGTGCCACCTTCTACCCCTCTGTTTTCCACTTCTGTATGTCTCTGATTGTTGGCACAACTTCTCCAGAATTTCTTGGAAACTTTCAGCATTTAACTTTCTCAGCATGTTACCTGGTTTGTCCCTTCAGAGCCAGAAAAGGAAATTATTGCTTGCGGGGCAGAGGGACATATATATTCCAGAGCGTATCTTGGTTAGGTGGATGTAGTGAAAAAAAAATCTATCTGTGTGGAGGAGGGCTGTCTTTCAAAACAACCATTTGCCAGGAAAAAAAAAATGGCAGTTGAGCTTCTAAAAAAAAAAAAAAAAAAAGAGGAGGAGGAAGAAAATAAACTAATTAGCTGTGTAAGTCAGCTCTGAAAAAATAAGTAAAGAACAGACTTCAAATCCTGAGGCTGGTTCCTTGCTCTTACATGAATGTGTTTAATAATGCACAAGTTCCTCACTTGCTGCGTTCTTGTGCTACACCCCAAAGTCAGTGGGAGTCAGCGAACTGGCTGGGCGGTGGGGGCAGGGGGCACAGCATCTCTCTATAACCATACAGTGGCCCAGGAAAACCCCATGGAAACAGCCCTGGAGCACGTTAGAATAGCCCAGTGGAACAGAGAAATACAAAGCTTTCACATGAGAGCATCTGTGTCCCTCTCTAATCCACATCCCCCCGCACTGACAAATATTTGATTGCCTAATGAATTTGCAGGGATAGTCCCTCCTGAAATACGCTTCTCCATTGCATTTTCCTCTATTAATAATCAGCTGGCCTAGGAGATCATTCGCTGTTTGCAATGCAGCGATAAGTGCATATTCTGGACAAACAGAGCTTGTTAAGAAAGACTTTTAGGTCTTCTTGCTGGCCTCGTTGCTAGGAAACTGGAAAAGCTACTGAAAAGCTGCTTGAGCGCGGTGGAGTATATTGCTGGCAATCAGTGTCACTTGCCCTAGGTGATAGCCTGCAGCCTTTAAAAATACCTGATTTAAACATAGCCCGATGCCATCACGTTCGTACTGGAGATGTTGTGAGGACATGCAGTTAATTAAGTGGCTTGTGTTTCTATGTTTGGAGCCCAGGAATCCAGTGTAAATACCACCGTTTAAAAGGCCCTGGAAGAATGTTTAAGACAAAATAGATAATATGGATTGCTGGCCTGGCTCATTAAAAGTCAAAGCTGATCGAGGTGTGAGTTTGCAGCGGGGTGGTAGAAATCTCTTGCGTGTTTTTGCAATACTTGCACAGCCCCTCAGTCTCATATTGTGTTTGGATTTTGTTCCTAGTTGGAGCCTGGGAAGTAATTTTCAACAGGGTGGCAGCTCTCCTTACTTGGAGTGACCATGCTCACCCTTTATGCATTTCCAGGTCCTTCTGTATAGGATGCGTGTACACCTTAATGTCATTACTGCATATCTTCTTAAGCCAAATAAATCCCCAGATTAATTCCAATTGTGAGGAGACACATGGTCTCGTGTGGCACTAGGAGTATGTAAGAACACGGGGCTGAAAGCTTTGATGTGCCTTCAAGAAGGTATTCGAGGAAACTGTGAGCTGATCTGCTCACAGGAGCATCCCCAACCGGCTAAACAGCCACGAGCCCTCAGGAGCAACCTGAAGGACACGTACACCATGGGTCACACACTCCTGAGACCGACAGAGCCCTCGGGGAAGGAGCTGCTACTGCAAAGGAGGTAAAGCCTCTGGCACCATCTGAAAAGCCAGGTATCGGCTGGTGTTTTGTAAAAGCTCTTTGTCCTCTCCTCTTGTTTGCTTTCCTGCAAAGTGAGCAAAGGTACTTTTTGTTGTAACTTTTCCATCTCTGTGGAAACCTTCCCTAAGAAAATGCTGTGTGAAAGTTTTGGGGGAAGAATACATGGCACGTGGTACTTGCTGTGCTAGGCTCGGCTGCTCCTGCAGCAAGCGTGGTGAGCTCCAGCCTCAGCAGGGACCAGTCCCTGATCTAAAACTCCTTTCCTGTAGCAACATGTTTGAATCACTGCATTCAGGAGCAGTAGGAGATTAACTGTGAAAGGTCTTCTCTGGAGCAGAAGACATGGTTAGAATTTGTTCTTTAAGCTGGCTTCTGACTGAAAATGAGATTTTTGTTAGCACAATTTAAAAAAAAAAAAGTATTTTAGGGATACTGACTTTTTGGCTTATAATTGTTTTCTGTTGGCTAACGGAATTATGGCTAGAAGAGACCATGAAGACATCCATACTGTATGCCAGTGTGCCAAAATTGTAATCCAGCTACACCCAGATACCCTCCCTTCAGAGCAAAGACTTGTGCTAGGCAAAGGATGCCTCTGGGCTTGATATGGGAACAGTGATAGCTTCAAAGTCTACCCGTTCCTTTCTCTACAATGGTGAATCACAGCTCTTACTGCCCTACTCCCACTTAGTTGCCTGGAATGATAACATAATTAAGGCTTTATTGCTTGTTCTGAGGAAATGAAAACAAAACATAGGTGCCACACTGTAAAAGGAGATATGAGGAGGAAAAGTGTGGGATTCAAGGGTGTAATAAATGTGTTTACAGTTGTGCTGTCTGCTCCTAGGACTGGGTGTCAACAAAGACATAGCGCAAGGGGAGGAAGGAGAGAGATTAAGATGATACCAAATACACAAAGGGATACCAGCTTCACCACTAAAGGGTACTGGGCTGTGGTTAAGCAGAGCAAGGGATGTGAATCCAAGTGGTTTTTAGGTTCAAGCTCATGCAAGTGTAATAGACCTCCCTGTCATCTTCCAAGCAACAACATTGTTTGTCTAGCAAAAAGTTTCTCTCTTGAGGTCAAACTTATCCTGACAGAAGTTGTGCGTGAAGACTTGCGTGAAGGGAAACTGCCGAAGCACTGCAGATGCTCTGAAGGACTTTTCTCTTTTTTTTTTTTGTGATCATCTAGAAGATTCATGTAAAAAAAATCAGCACTTCAGGGCATTAAGTGCCCCATGTGCATAGCTCCTGCCTCCAATGCTTTGTCATTTCAGAGGCCAGTGCCTCCTTAAGCCCTATGCTGATACTGAGGAAGGACAAGACCAGATATGTAATTTTGTCAGAAGTTTCATCTCACTTGTATAAACATCCTACTTGAAATTTATATCCATTATTGTGTTGCCCTTGTACCTCCACCCACCCGCCTGGTGTTTAACATGATATGTCTGAACTGAAACAGAATGGTCAATATTCACTCTGCTCCCTTAACTGTGCCTTTCAGTGAGCAGGCTTTCACTTACCATAGTATCTAGGAACTCAGTGGTTGTTAATAGACGCTATCACTACAGTACCCCTGAGGGGAGACGAGGCAATACCGTGCCATTATATGAATTTGGTACTTAGGCATGGAGTAGATTTATCTACTTCCCTAGGGTCAGGCAGCAAGACAACTGCTGCCTGAAGGCTGGTATCCAAAATACTTGACTCCTGTCTTCTTTCAGGGCTACTTTTCAAGGGTCTTGATCCTGCAGGGATCTCACACAGCCAAGAGGGCAAGGGTGGGAGGAGAGACTGTGAAGGCACCCATAAAGGTGATGCTCACCATGTACTTTTCTGCTGGAAGCAGTGGCCTCAATGTCTGCCCCATTTCTGCTTCCAAAGTATGAAGATAAGGAAGAGCAATGCCTAGCTGGTAAGAGGTACATTGTAGGGACCTTCCTGCCCTTGTCCTTGTGCAAACTGGCAGAGCCGTTCCCCTCTCCCAGTAGCTGTCAAGCAGGAGAAAGCTGGTGGCCGCATAGCAGAGCTGTCAGCATCACGGCCCACGTTTCCCCACATGCCCTGTCCTGCTCAGCAGTTTTTCCATGCATTTATCTGAGCAGCACTCCATGCTTTGTGCGACGAAGATCAAAGACTAGGTGTCCAGAATAAAAAGCTCACAGTTACCATGAGGCCTGTCTCTCAACATGCTGGGAATAGAAATGTGGCAATCAGACTTCGGGATGAAATCATATTGGACATGCTGGCTTAATCTCTAAAATATGAAATTGTAAGGAAAGAATTACAGCTAAAAAGCATTTTACATTTTAGAAAGCTGCTCTGACCCATGCTGGATCAGGAAAGAGAAGGAGAAGAGAGGGGGAAAAAAGCCTGTGGGATGCAAACGATTATAGCCAGTTGGGTTAGGAAAAAAAATATCCATCATCAAATAAACAGACTCCTGCTCCCGTAATATGATGCATGATTCTGTTTGAAAAGGAAAAGGCTTATTTCAATTCTCAGGATAAGATTATTTGCTATTTGCAAATATCTGGATGCTACTTGCAAATTTCCCCAAAGCTTCATGTATTTTAGCCCAGCTCATACATTCATTTCACAATCATTCTTAGGTGGGATACAGTGCAGTACTGAGTTAGCTGCTCTCCCAATACACCTTTATTTAGCCAGGCCATCAGAGAGGAGAAACAATAGTCCTAGATAGCCAGCTGCAAAAGATGAATTACAAGCAGAAAAAATAAAGAAACAAGCAATTTGTGGGTTCCTTGATGAAAAACTTTTGCAATTCAATGAATATTTTCTAATTCACATCCAAGAACAGAGATTCTGACTCTCCTGTGCTATGCGTGGCGAAAAAAACCCTAAAAGTTTAGAACTGTGTTATTCCTGTGTTATTGTAAAGAGAGGACTGGGACGATAACAACAATGATGACGAATGCTACCACACTTGATGTCACACCTTGAATTTCTTCATGAACACAAAAGCATGTCAGATTGCTGCAGCAATGTTTGAACTGCATCTTGACTACACGGCAAAACTATCAAAACTAGAGATGCAGAGACCCTTTACCTGCTTCACTTATCAGTAAAAGTTTGCTCCCTTCATCGTTCGGTGTTGTGTCAAGCAGTAAAAATCCATAAATGTTAGTGTTTCTCGGCTTTCAAATATTCAATATGCTCATTATTTTTGCAGTGTCGTGGGTGTTTATGGATGTCACATCCAGAAAGATTTTTCCTGAAATGCTTATAAACCACATAAACACTGTCACATTGCAGGTTATGGAATAAGGTCTCTACTGCAAGCCTAACCTTGGCCATGGGGGTGAAGGACTGACTATGTAGAAAGAGGGCACCTGAGCGCAGTGACAATGGTTGGGGTTTTTACATTTGGTTTCTCATTTGTTCATGAATGCTGACTTCTGATCGCAGGATGATTTACCCAGCCCATCCCTGCCTGTCCCCCATGCCTCTTTGCTGAAGCAAACCCACACCAGCCAGTGGGACCCACTTCCCAGCTGTGTCCTTCCCTGCCAGAGCACTAGCACATCTTCTCTCCCCTTCCTGCTTAAAAACCCGCTTGGCCAGGCCAGCCGGGAACCCACCTGCCTTCGGAGTCTGCGGCCACAGCCCGACCAATTACCCGTGAAAACTGGACCATTAGGTTCCTCGCCGAGAGGAGGCTGTATTAGAGACACTCAGCAGGAAACTAAGTTTATTAACAAGAAGTAGGAAGCATCACGTGTAAGAATGTCTCTGCGCTTGCAGTACCTGGAGGGAACATTATCACTTATCAGCCTAATATTTCACTGCAGTCTTTCTTTCACAGGCTCTTGCTTCCTTCTCCTTGCACAACAGCCTAAACATGCTAACAGATAATTGGCAAAATATGCCAAAAATGTTTGTAATTTGGATGAATTTTCAGGATTTTCTGACCAGCCTGGCGAGAAGAGAGGAAAGAAAACAAAGGTAAACAGTAAGTGAAACACAGTCGGGCTAAAACCTGTGTACTAGGTCAAAAAAGGAACAAATCTCTGCAGGATTCTAGGGGGAGAGTCTATTTTATTGGTGTTTTTACGTACAAAGGGAAAGGTTAATAGAAGGTCTGAACAGAAAGGTTCATAGAAAATTGTCATCTGTATGTGTTTTCTTTTTGAAGTAGTAGTTTACGGGAGCCAAGGAAGGGGGTAAAACATTAAAGGCCAGATGTAAATTGAAGGTGGAATGGTTTGAAAGAACTTCGACAAAACCACTTAAAATCAGGGAACGCAGCTTTGTCAAGACTGAAATGCATTTCTGATTTATGCCAATTTTTGCCGAAATTTTGTTTTGGAGAAAAGGAAAAGGGAGGAGATGAATGCTAACATTGAAAATACTATTAGGGATTACACATTTTAATTTTTCTTCTCCAAATTAATTTTCATTTAGATCAATTTTTCTAATTGAAATGACTTCATAGGTTGTCCATGAAATAACAATGAATATCAAAACAAACACTGCTGATCTAGAAAGTTTAAATTAATCCTAAATGAATGCCTGGGGTATGTTTTCTTTTGCAAAGAACGATGTAGTTTTCCATGCTTGGTTTTAAGCCAGACTGGAAGCAAAGCTAAAAAGAGACAGTGCTGGGCAACGCACAATTTCCATCATTTGCCCAGTGATGGTCTCTGAGCAGAGCAAGACAGGAGGAGGCAGCTGCTAGGTCTGAGCTCCTCTCCAGTTTGGTCTCAAGAGCAAACTACCCTCATGTTAAAGGGTTTGTTTTGATTTTGATTTATGTTTTGTTTACCATAATGTCTGTTGTACTGGGCAGAGCAGAGGTCCACCTAACCCAGTATCCTGTCCCAACAGTGGCCAATAGAATGGATTTTCCAGGGAAAGGAGATAAAACACAATTCCTGGATGAAATTATTTTTCCTATCATATCAAATCAGCCCTGGCAATGAGCCCTTAAGGGATTTCTTGTTTCATTTTTTTTTGCATAGTATTTAAAAGTCGGGTTCTAGTGGAAAGCCAGCAGCTAATGGAGATGTTCTGCTGGGCTCTGAGGACAGAGCCTCAGTGATGAGGACAAGCAGCTTGGGCAGTCTGTGCAAGGTGGTGGTGCATCTGCAGAGCTTTTGGAGCATGGGCAGCATGAAACTATGGTTCTCTGCACCAGCCTTGTGGTCTGATTTCAGCCACGACCTCGGCAACTGGGAGTTTGTATGGGGTGGAGGTTGCTGTGCCCTGACAGCCTCCTTGCCATCCTGTACGTGTTCCCAGGATTGACGCGAGACCCGTTAGGCTTAATATGTGTTGACTTAGTGTGAGCAACAGTGGACTGCAGCAGCATCTCTTCCCCCACCGGTGCAGGGGCAGAGGACAACAGTGGGGCTGAGTCAGAGCCGAGAAGGCTGTTGTCATCTCCAAGCCTGGCAGATCACACTTCCCTCCCAAGCCTCAACTAGGAGGAAGTATATGATGAATACAGAAACTATTTCTGAAGGAATTAAATCCAGGTGATCCTTGGTGCTGAACTACACCCCTCTCTCCCACAGAGCTGATGCTCTGGGACAGTTTATGAAGTAGATTTCATTGTGGGCTGGAGAAACTAGCACTCCTGTTTTCCTCTTTGGGGTGTGATTGATACTTAACCTGCCTTAAATCTATAGACAAACTCTAAACTCTTCTTGCTGTGAACAATTTCTTCCTAACATGGATGTATTAAGCCTAGAATTGCAGTGAGATGGTCAGGAAAATGTTGTTTTCCTCAACCAGGAGAGCATTGCCATTGGGTCTGCAAGCAGCACTGCAGGGTTGTTTGTGCTCATGCTTGACAAAGGCATGTACGTGTGACAAAATAACAATTAATCTTAGAAATTAGAAAGAAGCCTTAAAAAGATCTGCTTTCAGTGAACTTGAAGACTTGGCAATTCATCATGATGGTGTTCTCTGTGAATGGGTACTCATTTTGGAATCTGTGCACTATATTTCTAAGATGTTTTATGCAATTTCCCAGGATGTTGTGTCATATCAGCAGAAATTCAACATTATGCAGCTCTTAAGCAGCAGAATTTGACATTTCCATTCAGCTTTAAAGAAAGTAGCATTGGTTCTTCTGATCCTCATACTTGCCAATAATTCAGGAAAAGCAAGCTTAGCCAAACTATAGATACAGCAGTTTGCTGCCGGCTAGGTTACTAGCAGAGCTTTTCAATATATATTCACGTGGAAACAGGATGCTCTTCAATTAGTTGGCAAACTGCAACAAGAGGAATGGTGAAATGTGGAGCCTAGGTATTTATCTGATCATTATCAGGATTGCAGGTAGCTGGAAAACCTGTGAGAAATAATGACAGGTTTGCAATTGAGCTTGAACATGAGAACATAACCACTTTTATCTTGGAAACATGGAGAGAATTGCCATGGAATGATTAGACAGCCTCGATAGGTGGATAGGTGGGTAGGTAGAAAGGAAGGAATAGAAAGAAATCTGAACAGAAGCAAGAGAGGAATTAAGCTAGTAAAATAAAAGGTGGGTGTAAATGACATTTCAGGGCTTTCCTCTGTTAGAACTCAGAGCACTTAAAAAAAAAAAAAAACCGTAAGGGTTTTCTCTACAAGGTGAGCCACTAAGGCAGGAGGAGAAAAATGGCCACCCAAAAGGCCAGTGCTTGTATTAGGAGCAGGATCAAGACGTGCTGGCTGTGTCGCTCAGCCCCACAGTGTTCTACAAGACGATGTCGAGCACGCTTAGAAGATGGGGCTCCATAGCAAAACAGGCAAAATATTTCTTTGTGAAACTGCTCTCTGAAAGCTCAGCATGGTAACTCATCTGGAGGGAGAGCAGTGGGGAACTGCCACCGCCGACTCGCTGCAGAAAGATAAGTTGCTGTGCTCGAAGACGGATCAGCCCCCAGCCGTCCATTGCACTTTCTGCCTGAACTGCTGCCGTCTACGGAGAATGTCAAGTCCTTGGGGCCTCGTCTCCTGGCGTCTCCCACATGATGTCGAGGGCCTGGCAAACACCTTCCCAATAAATTATTGTTATTGCAAGGAAGGAAACAGGCAGGGAAAGGACTTTGCAGTGATCCTAGCAACATTCTGCCTCCAGAAAGCACATGTCGTGGGAGAATTTCAAAATGCTTCCAGGAGCCGAGGAGGCAGATGCACGTTAGAAACCTTTGAAGGAGATGAATAGCAGGAAGCATCTCTAAAAGACCCACAACGGCATTACTGCAGAAAAAAAACAGCTGCAAAATGAGGTAATGACTCTTCAGAACTCTCCAATATGCTGGCACAAGTCCTCTGTGTTTCATCCCACTATCTATCAATGCAGCATTAGAAGGTCTTAAAGTGTTTACAAGTGGATGCAGGGTTAGTCCAGTGGCCTCCTGGGGATGCTGGCCTCTCTTTCCGCAGGAGGCACAACAAGGCAAAGGTCGTCCTTCTCCATGCACTCAATAGCACAAGAACCAAACCCCACTGCATTTTTTTTTTCTTGGAGTCCCCTCCTGGGTACTTACTCTGAAATTGCCTCCTGCCACATATTTCTTTCTCCTCAGATATTAAAAAATAATTAAAGATAAAAAATAAGAACAGAGAAAGGCTAGGGGAAGGAAGCAGGCGAGGGGAAAGCCCTGCCTCTGTGTGTCCCTCAAGAGCTGAACAGCACGTACAAAATGCTCAATGCACAAACGACATCCTGATTTGCGAAGAACCTGAGCTGGCTCTCCCAGTGCAGCACCATCCTCCAGTGCCATCACGTCCTGCTCCTCTCCTGCCCCCCTGCAAGAGGACACAATCTGCTAGCATCTGGGGCAGGATAGAGCCCACCTGGAAAGGAAACTTGATCAGAAAAAAGCTTCAGAGGGGTTTAACTCAAGCAAGTGCCTCTTCTTTATATAAAAGACAGCTTTCTGCACGCAGCAGCAGAAGAATAGATGGAGACCTGTCAAAAAGTGATGCATAGGCAGCTAAGTGAAGCTCAGGCATTCATAAAGAAACAATGTTATCAAAGATGAATAGCTTGAAAACTGCTTTTAGGAACATTTACACAGGGTTTCACCTCCTGGCAACACAGAAACGTCAATGCTGCTCCGGCAAGCTGACTCATAGCAGAGCAGGAGAGCTTCACAGAAGCCTCACGCTACTTTTTTCTTCCGCACCAAGGTCTGTGCAGAGGTGTGCGTGCAGAGGGGTGTGGGGGGGTGCAGCACCAAGGAATCACCCTAAATTGGCTCAGAGAGGAGTTGTTTTCAGACTCCTTGCCACGCTTTATTAGCGTGGAAATTCAATAATCTCATTAATTACAGAAAATAATGTAAGGTGGATCTGCTGGGCTCCTGAACAATTTGAGCTCTCCTTCTGTGGGTAATTGCCAATGACATGTCTGAGAGAAATATCACAAAGATACATAACAAAGGGCAGCGCAGCTTTACAGCATAGATCTTGTTGCTATGGGAACTTGTCTTTGCTCCTATCCCGGAGCTAGATGATTTATGTACGTGCAAGAGTTCCTTTATTTTAGGGCTTTTGCAAAAGAGAAAAAACCCTATCCGATCTCTATCCACATCTATCCATCCAGTTATCTATCCAGTTATCTAATAATTCTTTCTTTATTATAATTACCTGTCTATTATAATCTTTATCCATTGCCTCATTCTTTCAAGTATTCCACTCACTGTCTACTTTTTGGGGCCAAGATATAAGACAAGCTGAGGAAAGAAAAAAATATGGACATCAGTTGCTCTTTGTGCGTGCTGCGTGGACGTGACCACCGTTCAGAAGCCGAGGCGAGGCAGTCAAGCCGTGTGTCTTGAGCCCCTACTGCCCTAGCAATGGTTTCCACGCCCACATGCAGCAATGTGACAAAAGCATATCCCTTGTTCCTGAAGCATAAAGGGAATGGTGGAGCAGGAAAAACCCTCAGATCTCACTCCCTGTGAATGGCCAGAGAGCACAAGGGTCTCCCACACCTGTGCTAGGTTGTTGAAGGTGGAGTGCTAGGAGGAAATTATGAAAATCCTGGTATAACTCTCCAAAAGATTGAAGTTGGAGCATAACTTCTATTAACAGACCTCTTTGGTCTGTTCATCTTGCACAGCAAATGTTTGGGTGGCTACCTTGGGTGGCCAGGTGATGTTTGTCCACAGTACCTTAATTCAGAAACAGGCAGATTTGGCTGCAGCAGTTTTCACAACTTGTGAGGCATCTCCTGGTAATCTCTTGGGTCAAGATGTACCTAAATTTAATAGGAGGTCTTTTTTTTTGTGTGGTACTGTTTCTGTTAGGGTCACTGGTTGCTGCAGTGAGACCATATAAACTAACTGTGCATCAGTAAGGAACTACCAAAAGCTTCACACTCAAAAATTAGTATCTTGCAATCACCAGAGACTCGTCAAAGGAGACGTTCAAATTCTGTTGTGCAAAAGGATTTAGGTGATTTTGAGACACAAAGCTGGTCCTGGGAGCTCCTACTGCTAAATTTATTTCATTCTACATCCTCTCCAGTTACATGAAACTCCTTTAAACGTATACACGTGTTTGTGGAGAGCATTGAGTATAACAACTTGCAAGTTCAAGATATGATATGGAAAACTGGCCAGCAGCCACTTTCAGGTCCAGGTTCATCTTTAAATCGATCAGAACAAAACCCTGAAAAAACATCTCACACTTCTGTTAGGTCACAGCAGTATCTAGAATGCAAGCTTACTTTTGTTTTGCCACATGCATTACTCAAGGCTGTTACTTTACTGGAAGAGTGAACATGATGCTTATGGCTTTGTTCACTCCATGCCTGGAAACAATTGTCTTCTAAAATGTATCTGCAAGTCAGTGCTTTAATTTTTGAAGGAAAAAAAAACCAATCATGTGAACCACTTGATCTTGAAAAGAAAGAAAGTGAAATTCCATATTTATGAGAATTCTGTTTCAGCCTGGAAATTCACTGATCAGTGAAACCTCACTTTGCAAGTTCAGGGAGCTGATTACACTCCTGGTCTAATCAGCTCCTTGCTGCATGGAAACCTCCTCCACACAGACCTTCTGCTTGACTTCTTCCCCCCTAGACCAGCTGTGGTCAAACCATGGCTCTGCCTGCTTCAAAATGCCGAATCATGAAATGAAAACTGCCTGTGAGGTTACCAACGATAAGACAAGCCTCGTGACTTTTGAAGCACTCTTGCTCTGTAATTTCTTGGGTCCTCATCATGTGGATGGCACACTTGCAGAAACCACTTTCCTAATTCATGTCGAAGATAAAAGTTAATCCCTCGGCACAGCTGATTGACTCTTCGTAACAGGGCTCCCGCTCCCACCGTGAGTCTGTAGCCAAGAGCAACAGCTCACTCCTCCCCTGCTTCCTCCCTCACCGTGAGTTTCAATTCCTTAAAGCTAATCAATATCCTTATTAATGTTCCAAAATCAATTATCCTAATAAAGCCTGGAGGGAGCTGAAGGGTTTCTATTCAGCACTCACCTTTTATTATCCTGTCTGTTTATTTCCCCATTGATAGAACTGTCTAACTTTATGACAGATTATGGGTGAAACTGCAGTACTCAACACACTTGTCAGCCCTAGAGATATGTTGTGTTATTATTACTATTTTGAGAGCCTTTTGCTTGCATTCCCTGGTCATACAGATGCTTTAGAAAGAGTCCCTGGCTTGGGTCTGCTAGGATATGATAGAGAGTGCTGCAGCTCCATGCTGCACATCAAACAGATAATAATCTGTTACATCTATTCAATTATAATATTGCCCTAGGCCGTGGCACTTTGTTTATGCAGTAGGCAGTGCTCTGTGATCTGCAGCAAGATTGCGAGACACGTGTGGAGTAGATCACCTCATGGTAATTCACAGCAAATCAGGTGAACGCGCATTCAGAGGCACGATCCCTAAAGCATCAGGGGAGAACGGCATTTCTTTTTCAATTAAATCTCTCTTTTCCATGCAGAAATTGTGCCAAGAGCCTGGAAGAAAAAGACAGAGAAAGGCTACAATTCCTTGCAGAAGTGCACCATCACAGATGCGTTCCTGCAGAGGCAACTCAGGAGCTGGGGGCACGGGCAAGCGTCATGGGAGGGAAGCGGCTGTAAATGCTGCTCAGTCTTCCGAGCCCTGAATTCAGTCCCTGGCTGCTGTACATGTCTACGTGTGTATTTTAAGGAAATTCAAGCGCAAGGTTGTTTCTTCCTTCCTGGGCTTATTGATCAACCATTTAAGAGCACAGAGTAGGCGAAGAAACTCCAGATCAGGTTATCCTCTAAGATCATTCCAGCAAGGAGCTGAGGTAGGGAGGGAAATGAAAGTCTGTAAATGAAACTGGCCCTTCTGAAGTGCCCTCCTTGCATGCACCATCCATCCTGGCCAGCAGCCTGCTCTGCTGACCGACTCGCAAGGAGCCCCTGGCAAGCAGAGCTGGGCTGGGAGTGCTGGGGAGGATGCCTTTGGTCGCTCATCCTCTCCCTGTGCTGGAGGATGTCTCCTCCCTGCCTCCATCTTCAGACTAGCAGCTCTAAAGCTCCAGGGAAAACTTCTTTAGTTGCCTCTGGAGGAAGGCATCTGAAATGCTTCTCTCTGACAATTCTGGAACAATTTCTGTGCCCTGTACAGTAATTTTTACCCAAAAGATGGGAAGTGAATGAGGAGATCGACCCTGGAAGGACTGACAGCTAAGCAGAGGGAGGCCTGCCTTTCTTACTGGAACCAGAAAAGAAAATGTACCACTTACTTCTTTTCAGTTAACCAGTATTAGATAAGATCATTCATACCAGTCATCAAACTGATAATGAGACAGGCCCCATTTTGGGGAGATTATTGCTTTATTATGGAATGAGCATTCAGCAGATGTCTTAATTTTAAAGAATTCATTTCACATTATCAAGATTTCTGTCTATCTTATTTGATTTAATGTTTGTTAAGAGTGATTTGTCTCTCTCTAATGCTTAAGACCAGTGCAGTCCAATCAAGCAAATTGTCTGTAATTTAAAGAGTTCCTGGGGGATTCATAACAGCAATAGGACCTTTTGGGTTTTCTTCCGAAAAAGAAAAAAACCCAGAAAATACATCCTGTACTAATGATTTCTCTCATCCTAGTCTTCTTTTATCCCAGCCAATATGCCCATATAGCACAATTCCAGATAAATCAGAGATGCAGTGAAAAGTAGCATGAAAGCAGCATCACTAAAAGAAAAAAACTTGATTGAAGTTGTGAGCTAGCGAGAGAAATGTGAGCCCATCCGAATCTGAATTAATTAAAGATTTTATTAGCATCTGATGGCGCTCCAGGGAAAAGTACTTTTTTTTTTTTAATCCTCTCTCTGTTTTAAAGGCAAAATACCAAGCAAAAGCATTTAAGGGTCGTGCCAAAAAGATTTGTTTTGAGGGTGATACAGCTCTCCTCTGGCTGTACCAAATTACTGGTGATAGTGCAAACAAGGCCAAGCCAATTAGGTATTTTTCTGCAGCAAGGAATAGGCAGGCATATGCTGACTGGGAGCTCAGTTGAATAAGAAAATCAGTGCATTTTCAAATTTTACAGTCCTTTGTTTATTTTTTGCAGTGGAGGGGAGCTCTGAAAATTTTGCATAGGTAAATATCCCCATGTCTGGGTCACACAGAAGCTAGGATCTCCTGTCCGTCCATTTCTCAGCACATTCAAGCCATCAAGGCAGCCAAGAGGATGAGCCCTCTGCTCTGCCACCCCTTAGTTGCCTCAGCAGCATGGGGTTGGGAGTCCTGCAGAACCAACCTCAATTATGGAAAAGAGGGCCTCGGGAGCACTTAAAGGAGAGGAATTTAAAAAACAGCAGCATGTGTTGCTAGCTCCACCTGAGTGCATCAGAAGCAGAAACACTGCCAGATTTACACAGTGTTTGCCATTGAGCTGTGAAATCCAAGCCCCGCTCCCTGGACCTGCTCTAGTGAACTAAGTCAGGAGGAAGGAAGCGGATAATTCCCCCTTCCACCCACCCCTCCCTTCCCTCCCTGTTGCACTTGAAGCTTGGCCTTTAGAACAAGGGATTTTCCTCCCAGGCAGAGAACATATTCCCCCAGACCCCAAAGACTATGTGTAAGACATAGATGACACACTCATGTCAGTAAGTGCTGACGTTCGCTAGTGCAGCGATGCGTTAAGGGTAATGACTGGAGCAGATCAGATATTTAAAGAAAACCAACCTATTCATAATTTATTTTTTGAAATAAATGCATTGGCTCTGTGTTGCAACACTTAGCTGAGTCATTATATGCCACGTTCAAAGGTGGCTGCCAGTAGATGTGTCACCAGAGATCTTGCTTAAAAGTCTAGCATAGTTGTCAGCAATCAAGACCTGAAACAGTAGAAGGCACTGCATAAGGTACGGCCTGGTGCAAGTCACAGCTCGACTGAGTCATTTCTTGGGAGACTAATTGAACTTGCAAAGCCTTGGCGAGAGATTTGGCAGTGAGGAGGACCAAAAAAATGAGTGAATCCCATGTGACGTGTGAAATAGCAGGTGAAGATGCTCTCCGGGGCAATGGACTTTCTGGAAAGGGCAGTTTTAGGAGATGTAAGCAAGGAAAATGCTCAATGCTGACCACGTTCTGGGAACTGGGATTTCAAACATGCGTTGTAAAGAAATAAAATAACTTGTCTATGATTCTTGTCAAAGAAACACCTGGCTCCATTGTCAAAATAGCCAAAAGAAACAGTTTCCAAGAGGCAAATTATCGGCTGACTTCTTGGGCCAAAGTACAGCAATAATCTGACCCAGCCATGCCAGCAGTTGCCAGTCCCCTAGATGCACAGATTTTAAGCCCTAACAATAATTAATCCAAAATTTAAGCTTTGACCTTGCTTCTTTAGACACATGGTCTAAAGCATGGGGACTATGCTGCTTCAGAAAGCCCTTCTTCAAAGCATTTCCCTCAAAATCCCACTCCTGCACTGTGTTTGGGAGCCTTGACCCTTCTGGTCTGACATGATCGATCTTGTCTTGGTGCAAGAGCCCTAGCATCCCACAAAAGGGATGCTGATAGCAGCTGGGGCAAAGGACCACTGTCCCTGTGAGGATGTGAAATGTGTTTCCTTGTCTGGCCCTGGTGGATGGAACTTGTGGCAGACACAAAGGGGAGGATAAAAAAGGCTGATCTGTTTGAAATAAGCAATCCCTTAAAAAAACCACTTCTCTTCCTCTAGTCAGGAGCAAAGCTAGACCCAAACTATCCTATCCACTAGTATCAGAGAACAAGAGGTAGGACCTGGGAATTACCCTGCTGTGTTGCATGAGCTGAAGGGTCATATTTCAAAATACAGATTTTTTTCCAACAAGTCTTTGTGAAGAGACTGGAAGGAAAGGAGGATCCTTAGAGCCTAGACCTCAGCCAAACTCACCACCCATTCATGAAGTCCATAGCCCAGGCCCTAAAACTGCTGTATTAAACTGCAGAGGATAAAACCAACATGATAAAATTTGCTTTTGTATAAGGATCCTGTAAGATTCTGTAGGTGGGAGCAATCCTTTGATGAAAGAATAAGGCAGGGTCTTGAAGTTAATTATTTTTATTACCATCTGCAAACCACACTTTTCGCTTAAAAACTGTGATCTGTTCAGGAACAGTACTATTGAAATATCATTTTCATTATTGTTTTTATTATGACTATTTTTTTCCACTTCCATCTTACTTGATTCCTGATTGTTTCCCACTTTACTGGTCTGGCTTGTTATTCTATTATCTTCCTCAAGAGGCTTTTATGTAGACTCCGTAGGAGGAGATGGAGGCTTTGAGGGGGAACTCCTCGCAACAAACCCTTTTCCATTACTTATTTTCTGCATTTTATGTGCTTATTTATGTTGATAATAAACACACACAATATCAAGGGAAGCAAAAAATACAGAAAGAAAGACCAGAAAAGTTAGTTTTGGTTGAAGAAGCCTTAAAGTGAATGCCAAGATGTGAGTCTTATTGTTTTAACATGTGAGTAGCCAGGACGGTAAATGAGTCATCATGGTTTTGCTGGACATCTTCATTGCTTTAGTTTCAGTGGGTCTATGGACTGCTTGGAGAAGCAGTTTTGCAAACAGAGGGAGGTGTTCTTTGCTATGGGTACCTCTCTTCATGCTAGGATGGCTGGGCGCATCCAGCAGCATTTTTCTTTGGGATCCCAGATGGCCACAGTAACAGGCTCTCATGATGGCTGGGAGGAGGTATCCCTGGGGAACAGAGAGGTAGTATGCCCATGTTACAGCTTAAAAGCTGAGACACAAATAGTTTATTTGTCTAACTTGAGGCAAAGTGAGAAACCTGTGGCAGGACTGAGGAGCGCCCTCAGATCCCAGCCCCAGACAGATGGCCAAGCCAGCAGCACCACTGTTCTTTCACTCTGAGCTTTCAACAACAGAGAAGCATAAAAGGAATTTACTTCTGCATATGAGCAGATGCTGGAGGGGAGATTTGTTTTCCTGTTCTTTTTGCAGTATCTGCCTAGCTCTGCTGGAGGCTGAGTAAATGAGATAAAATGCTGAACCAAAGCTGCGACACCCACTGATGCAAATTTTTCTTGGCCAGTGCTCATGGCCACCTTCATTTTCTGCAGAGAAGGGAGTGTCTGGTGCTCAGACACTAGAAAACCATAAGTTTGCTTCAGAGCCTGATAATTTCCCACAGCCCAGCTTATACATAGCAAGGGAGCAGCCAACCAGCAAGTGATTTTCTAAACTTTCAATGCAGATGGCCTCTGCATGGGATGGATGGGATACAGTCCTGTCTTCATCCTGACCTTGGTGGCCTGGCGACCTTCAGTTGTTCTGAAAAGCAAAACTCCTGCTTGCAGAACTAGCACCAAGGCCATCCCTATGGGATAATGCAACAGTCACTCACTTCCACATTCTCAGCTTTGTATTAAATTGCAACACAGGCCCCATTGACAGACAAATTAGCCAAGTCAACATTTGAAGGATTCTCACTGCTAATGATCTCTGGTCCATGAAGGCAAACCTAAAGACTTCAGGCTATACAAAGCCATTGCAGATGAGGAACCCAGCTGTTGATACAGCTGGCATCAATAAAGCATTTGTAATGTAGAGTCCAAAAGAGATCTGTGTAGAAAGCTCACTGCTGTTGAGAAATCATGCAACTCAAGGGCTGTTCTGTTTACGTAAGCTTGGTAGTGAAATCTCCCTCAGCTTTCCTCGCTGTACAGACAGCCCAGCCTACCAGGACTGAAGAGGTTGCAAACGCACACTTGATAACGCACAAGGTTCCCTCCAGTAGGGATAATGCTGTGGGATTACTGCCACATGGAGCGTAACAGCCACAGGGAGAATGGAAGATGATGGTAAAAGCAGAGTCCTAAAACAAAAACAGAGCTACCCTGGGCAGGGATACAGGAGCAGACCCAAGACACTAACTTAAGGATATAAGAATCTTCAGTGCATATAGTAAAAAATAAAGGGCAGGGGCTTTCTCAGAAAATGGGTCTCAAACATTTTCAGAGCAATGAATGCAGTATATGAGGAGGGGCTGTAAGTGCGTTTGTCCCCAGCTGAGCTCGGGGCGCCACTACTGCTATCAGTCATCTCCAGGGAAGGGACCACTTGGGTTCCTGGACCTGTCCAAATGCTTCAGCTTCACTGCCTAGCTGAGATGCCAAAGGACCCTATTGGGAAATGCCTTGCATAAATGAGCTTGGCCAGGCTGGAATAAGTTATAGACCCAAGGAGTGGAGTGAGGGAAACTAAGACAGGAATCAACTCCCCTGGGCAGGAGCCAAGGAAAGGCAGAGGTGTGCCAGTCCAAAGGGCAAGGCAAGAGCACAGTCAAAACCCAGAGAAGTAAGGGAGATAGTTGCAGTTCGAGAAATTAGTTTGTAAGGTCAGGTGGTGGCTGTGGCAAGTTTGAGAGAGAAAAGGATCAAGGTCTCAAACAGGGCTGGAGTAGGCAGAGGTCGGATACTGGATTACAGGGACATTAGAGTGCTAGGGGCAAAATAGTTTTAGGCACATGAGTCTAAAGCTACACTGTGCCAACAGCTCTTTTAGGCAATAGAAGTGCTAAAATGGATGCTGGAAAGCCTGTCTCCTCCGAGTCAGTGCGATTGTGTGCTTGTTCCGGTTTGACCTGCTCCCACTCGGGACTGGTGAGGCTGTGTTGCACTGTAAGACTGAATCAGGTCCGGCAACATTTACTTGTTCCGTATAGAGAAGGGATTTTTAAGGATTGATTAGCTAATATTTGCACAGAGCTTTAAACATGTTAAGGGTTTAACTTGGCTTTTCACTGCTGTACAGTGATCTGCAGGTAAAAAAAAAAAAAAAAAAAGAGGCAGAATATGTTGGCAAACAGCGTCTTAGCTTGCTGGGTTACAGAGCTGGTCCTGTCCTCTTACCCAGCTTTGTAGAAAGAGTCTACAATGAAGCTGAAATGTCTCTTCAAGACCTCACTCTTCAGATCACAGAGCAGGTTTGCTACATCTTTGGAAACAGCCAAAGTTTTCTGGGTGCTGCAGGACATAGGTGTTAGAGGAGCTGTACCGGGACTTAATGGTCTCTGTAACATGGACGCTAATCCCACTCAAGCTTTTGCAACCTGGTACACAGACAGTGTCCTGTGCACACATGGATGGGAAGGAGCTGTTGCTGCTGACAGTCATGTTTGGGAAGAGACACAGAAAGATCCATAAGAAAGTTTCAGGGCTGCTCACAACTCTTGTACTGGCCAGACTGGACCTTCTCGTCTCTCACTGAAGACCTGTTTGCTCCTGTCTTTTCCCTCTCCCCCTTCCACAGCTTCCTTCAGCATCGCTCTTCAGGTCCCTGACTCACTGCTTGCCTCCTGGGCCAAAACCCCCTCTCAAGGGCCAGTGTGGAGGCAGCCCTTGCTCAGCCATGGTGGAACTGCAAGGGGAAAGGCTCATTGCCTGCCCCCCAGCAGCCTGTCCTCCCCAGGGCTATGTCAGCGTCCCCTCCTTGAGGCATTCTCTGGACAGGTCTGCCTTATGCCTTTCCTGCCTGCTCCATGGCTATCAAATCAGAGATGAACGTTGCTGAACAGGACAGGAATCCCTCAGGCAGCAGTTGTCACAGCTAATGCCAGCTTCGTTATGGAATTAATTACCCTTCACCTTCCATAAAAATGAGGAACCCCTTACTGCCCATTGGTAACTGGGAAAGTGGGCCAGGTTTAATGATAAACAGTAATGTCAGAAATGATCACAATAAAAGAGGCAGTGGTGGTCTTCCAGGATGGTATATGCATTTTCCTTGCCCTCAGGGCGATGCACTACTCTGCTCTACACGCCCACGGCATGGCTCCATAGCAATGCTGCAGCTCACAGCCATGGTGAGCAGACAGCGTGGGGGCAGAGCACAGCAATATTGGGCTTTTAAAAGCTTCCTAGCTTGGCTTTTCCATGGCAAAGCCAGGGATCTGGCCTGGGGGCCCTTCCATCTGTCTCTGTACTGACAAACCCTCCTGCAACAACTTGAACTTCAAAGTTTGGTGGGAGCCAAATTACTTCCCCAGTGCTTCCCAGAGGGACCAGGCTAGTTAAGAGGAGAGACGTCAGCGCTGTCATTGGAGGGCGCAGAGTATATCTCACAGGGGACTCCTTAGCAGGGAAAGAGAGAGGGAAATCTGAGCCTTTCTGTCTACAGGAAGATACGCTGAGTATCCACTTCATCCCCTTGTCATCAGAGGGAAGAAGGGGTAAGGGAGAGAGAAACAAAGCTGGTAATTAGCTTCCTTGGGTATCCCAAGATGATTATAGTTCAAAGTGTTTGGTCAAGACCTTGCTACACGCTTTCTCACAGCGCTAGACAGTGCGAAAGAGGACGAATGAGTGAGAAAGCAAGCAAACTGAAGAGTTTGCCTCATTGTTAATTAAGTGTCTAGTGCTTAGAGGAGCAATTTCTCCAGCTGCCTCTGGATGGAAGAGGCACTTGTGAGCATTAGGAGA